>CABHPQ010070271.1:0-37694 GCA_902168405.1 Peromyscus aztecus
GAGAAAGAAAGAAAGAAAGAAAGAAAGAAAGAAAGAAAGAAAGAAAGAAAGAAAGAAAGAAAGAAAGAAAGAAAGAAAGAGGTCCTTCTCTTTCTCTTGCATGGGGTAGTATAAGGAACATTAGGGTTTTTTTTTTTTTTTGTCTTTAAAGGTCTAATAATATTGATAGTTGAATCCAAGTAGTCTTTCATAATTTCTTTTTTCTTTTTCTTTTTTTTTTTTTTTGGTTTTTCAAGACAGGGTTTCTTTGAGTAGTTTTGGTGCCTGTCCTGGATCTTGCTCTGTAGAGCAGACTGGCCTCAAACTCACAGAGATCCGCCTGCCTCTGCCTCCTCCCGAGTGCTAGGATTAAAGGCATGTGCCACCACCGCCAGTATAATTTCTTTAATGACTAATAGCCCAAATTCCAATTGGTGTGTTTGTATAGTTGCATAGTTTTGTAGCCACTTTTCTAGTTTTATTTCATTATTTTCTGATGCCATGCAATTCTTTGGTGTCAAGATATGACATGGCATTTCTTTCTATATCCTTAGTGTCTAAAGTATGCAGTACTTTGGAGAAATTTTACTGAGCTTCTGAGAAGTATGTGTATTCTGCAGCTGTTTGATAGATTTGTAACATCCATTTGACCTACAGATTAGATGAACTCTCGAGTTTCTTGTTATAATTTTTGTTTGTAAGTTCTATCCATTGGTGAAAGTAAAGTATTTGTGTGACCATGTATACTATGGCCTATATATCATTTTATGTTTAATGTTATGTTCATTAAATCAGATGCACCAACATTCAATATATTTATACTTATAATCCTTCATTTTTCTTAGTAAATCAGATGCACCAATTCTATTTTTCTGATATGAGGCTAGCCAGTCTAGCTTTCAGAATCACTTTGCTTGGAATATAGCTTTCCATTCTTTCCCTCTCAGTCTTTATAATGTCTTTGCTGGTAAGGTGAGTTTTTTTGTAAATGGGAGAGAATTGTGTATGGTTTTCTTTCTGCTCATTTTCATGCTTTTTGAGGTGTTGAGTATTGAGACAAGTACTCATGTACCACAATCTGCCACTAAGCTCAGTATTTGAGGACAACCTGGAACTCCTGATTTTCCTGTTGCCTCTACCACCCAAGTGCTGGAATTACATTCATGTACAACCACTTTCAGTCTTGATTTGTAATTTTAATATGATGATTATAATTATTCACATTCAGATTTGTCTTTGAATCATATACATTGGTTTGTGTTATTTTGCGTATTTTCATAACACTATGATATTTTCTTCTCTTTTTCACCTGAGAAGTTTAATGGTTTTTTGGATTAATAATATTTGAATTTTTCCTAATTCTCATTCTTTGTTTCTGCTTACAGTGAGATTTATATTGTCCTAAGAATTCACAATTTTATTTCTCTTTCTTTTGTTATGTGTGATGGCTTTAAGGATTTTCTATAATGTGGGTTAGTGCCATGAATTGGTTTAATCTATTCTTATCTTGGAAGACCTTTATTTCTCTTTTAATTCTGAATGTTAAATTTTCTGGAAATAGAAAAATATGCTTGGAGTTATTTTCTTTTTGTATCTGAAATGTATCATTCCAAGAACTCTAAGAATTTATAGAAATCAAAAGTTATCATAATGACTTCCATTCATAATTCAATTGTCACATCTCTCTGACAGCTCTCAACATTCTGTTTTCTGCACTCTTGGCAGCTTGAGTGTAATATAACATGTCTCTTTGGTATTCTAAATATTCCACTACTTTGATGCTTCCCCAGATTTGAGAAATTTTCTGCTATTATTTCACTGACTATGCCTGTTATGCTTTTAGTATAAAGCCTATGTATCTTCATCTAAATGTATTTTTTAATTTTTTTGATTTTTGACAATTTTATACATTATAATAATGAATTTTAGTTGTTTTCAATCCCATTTCACTTTCTCCACACCTCTCTCTTCTTCTGAAAGATTTCTTCTCACCACACACACAACCTTGTATTTTCATATCCTCCCTTTATGTCTGGCCTACTGATTTTAATTAGTTTCTTGGCCATTTGGTTGGGAGGCTATTAATTGGAATGAGGTTGATAGCCTAATGGTGTCTCAAAGATCTTACAAGTAGTTTCTTTTCCTATTTCATGATTCAATCAATAACAGTCTTTCTTCTGTTTTCATTTAGAGTTTTGATGAGATTTTCAGATTTTTAAAACTCGTGGCATGCAGATTTTATCTTTCATTTCTATAGTTTGCAGTATCATAATCACTATTTCATGAATTCTTGTTTCACAGTCTTTTCCTTCCTTTAATATGGATAATTATCTGTTATATTTATGTTCCCTCTGCATTCACTAGCCAGCCATATTTGATATTATATGTTGGGAATTTTTTGTCTAGAAATTTATCTACTTGGATATTCTTTAATTCAGTTACTGAAGACCTGTGAACTTAAGGAGAATGCATGTTGTAACATTCCTATTTTGTGTGCTTTGTTTTGTGCTTTTATATGCTTGGAGATGGATGCCTCTCTTCCATTTTTTATATAGAAGTGCTTTATATTGAACAGCCCTCTCTTGTGTACTTGATCTCCAATACCACACAGAAGAAGCAGACCACAGTAATCATAACAATAAATAAATAAATAAACCACATAAAGAAATAAAATGAAAATTAATGTAAAACAAAAACAATATCACCAAGCAACAGGTCAAGAAGGTGACAGAAATTATATGGACTAAATGAAAAATTTTAAGTAAAAAATTAATAAAATAAAAAGGAATATAGTCCATAGGCAAACAATAATGCAGAAATGGGGTAATATGAGAAATAAAAAAAATAGTAATAGATTAAATCTAAGCCAATGAAAGAACAAAGATCAGTGTAGTGAAACACTATTTTCTGGACATGACATGGCCATTACATCCATCAACACATAAGCAATTATGAATACCTGCAGAAGACCTACACTAAACTGGGCCTTTCAACATTCCATCATGGGGAAAGGAGGGGCTTATGGGGTCTCATCTCACTCTGAGGAGCTTTTAACAGTTAATGGTTGCTAGGGGAACAGGTGTAATTTTCTTCAATTGTGTAGTCACTGTGAGGTGTCAATAGTCCAATAAATAAGTTGCTATCTATATTCACAGAACACTAATAAAATTGTGAGGTCAATAAAACAGCTGACATGAAAGTAATAGGAAAACATACTGGGAAATAGAAAGGTAGGAACATGTATGGAAGGAGTTTAAAATAGGCTAATGAGAGGTGAATATGATCACAATACATTGTATATGTGTGTGAAACTGTCAAAAATAAAGATAAATTTAAAAATTTTTAAAAAGCCTAAAGAACTAGTGCATGATGATAATCAAGAAGTTCAGTCTGATATTGGTCTTGTGAATTAAAAAAACCTTAGGCTACCAAACAAAAGAGAAGGAAAGAAAAGAAGATAGAAAGAAGCAAGCAAACAAGTAAAGTAAAAGGTGAACATATAAAATTTAGGTGAAAAGATTATGGGTAGGTTAAAAACAAAAAAGTAATAAATATAAGGGATATAAATAAAGACGGGCTGAGATGGCTCAGTAGAATGCAAACATGAAGGCTTGAGTTTGTTTCCAGCACTTACATTGAATCTACTTTTAAACTAAAACAGCAACTGCTGGTATTAAATATTTTACATTGGTATGGATTTTTGCATATTGATACAAATTTAAGGTTACTTTTGTTATGTTGCAAGTATGTTTCTACTCTTGTTTAAGGTAGTTTTATATATTGTTACAAATTTAAGTTTATTTTTGTTAGAACATACTATACACATGTTTCTACTGTTTTTTAAGGACTGTACCTATGCAGCTCATTTTAAAAGGTTATGTAAGGTTTTAGTCTTTGAAAGCTATTTATTATATTAAATAAATATAGTTTAGTAGTTAGTTATTTATAATAATCAAAATTATAGTCATGTTAGGTATGTTTTCAAGGTCAGTGAAGTATTTTAAATAAACAGATAGTATTCAAATATTTCAAAGACCTTCAGAATGTGACATTTAAACTGTTTTAATAACATAAGGCTTTTCATGACAAAGAGACATGTCTGCTCCTGGCAGGACCAATTTACTTCATAAAAGGATGATGGGCATTGAAGAACCTCCATGTAGAGTTTGCTTTCTTTTTGGCAAAAGCTAGCCATCTGGGCAAGAAACTGCTCTTGCCTTGGCTGCTGACAATACGCTGTCTAAAGTGGACAAGCAGGATACAAAATAAAGCAACTGCTGAACTTTGCCAAGACAAGATAAGACAATCCTTTAAAATTCTTGCTTTACAGAAAAGTCTGTTAAATATTCTAGGCCTCTAGGCAAAAGATGGATGCCCCAGTGCTGGAGAGGAACTCTGGGTAATTGTCCAGGCAGCCAGCTATTTCTGTCATTTCTATAGTTTTGGAAGTTGTTTGCTCTATACTTCCTGTTTACTAAGGTAATTTTTTATCCTTCTTAGGTTTTTGATGGAGATTGAAGACTAGATTGTTGTAGAATATTATTTTAAGATGTGCTGTGGATATTGCTCTGTATGCTGTGAATGTGTTGCTCTAATTGGTTAATAAATAAAGTGCTGATTGACCAGTAGCCAGGCAGGAAGTATAGGCAGGCCAAAGAGAGTGGAGAATTCTGGGAACAGGAAGGCTGAATCAGAAGTCTCCAGCCAGACACAGAAAAGCAAGATGTAAAGATTCCAGTAAGCCACAAGCCACGTGGCAAGGTATAAATTTATAGAAATGGGTTAATTTAAAATGTAAGATCTAGCTAGCAAGAAGCCTGAGCCATTAGGCCATGCAGTTTTAATTAATAAAAGTCTGTGTTTATTTGGGTCTGAGCAGCTGTGTGCCCAGGCAGAACTGGAGAAAACTCCAGCTACAAAGATGTGCTATATTTCTCCATGCTGTGGAACATTTGTTTAATGATGCAAAGATGCATTGCATTGTTTTTTGTTGCATGTGTTTAACTCTGTGAAACTCTGTTACTTTGCCTGTCTAAAGCACATGATTGGTCTAATAAAGAGCTGAACAGCAATACAGGAGAACGGATTGGCAGGGCTGGCAGGCAGAGAGAATAAATAGAAAAAGAGAGATCAAGGAGAGAGAAAAGAAGGAGCCAGCCACCCAGCTACATAGCCAGCCACAGAATAAGAGTAAAAGTAAGATTACAGAAGTAAAAAAAGAAAAAGCCCAGAGGCAAAGGGTAGACAGGATAATTTAAGTTAATAAAAGTTGGCTAGAAATAAGCCAAACTAAGGCCAGGCATTTATAAGAAATAATAAGCTTCCATGTCATGACTTGGGAGCTTAGCTGTGGACCCTCAAAAGTGTAAAGATCCCAAAGAGTGAAAAACAAACAACAACACTAGATAGTTTTATAGTCTTCCTTATTACCAAATTCAGAAAAGAAACCTACATAAAGGATATAAAGTTTAATAGGTTGAGAAACATAAAAACTCAAATTGTTTATCTAAAATATGTTTTGAGGTCTAAAAAGATAATTTTAAGATGGTAATACAAGTTATAATAGAAAATGGTTTAGGCATAAAACTTTAAATATATCAAGATAAGATAGATAATAAAATATTTTCTCTGAATATACCAAATACAAATGAACTGGACATTGTGAGTGTAATTCTTACTTGATAATTGTTCTTATTGTATATAGATTTACTATTTTAGAGTTAAAATCTTTCCTTTTCATTTTTGCAGAAAGGGGGAAATATTGTGGAATAATCCTTTTGTACACTGTGAAGATGTATTGCTCTTGTTGTTTTAATAAAAAGCTCAATAGCCAATAGCTAGGCACGATATCTTGGCTGAGAGGATGCTGGAAAGAAGGCAGAGATGCCAAGAGATACAGTGCAAGCAGGATGGGCAACATGGAGATGAAGTAATAAAGCCACAAGGCAGATAGTAAATTAATAGAAATGGGTTAATTTAAGTTATTGGAGCTAGTTAGAAATAAGCCTAAGCTATGGGCTGAGCTTTCAAAATTAATAATAAGTTTCCATGTCATTAGTTGGGAGCCAACATTCCTAATGAAAAGTCCAACTACACTGGGGTACTTGGAATAGAGAAGTCTCTTTTCAGGTTATATTATATCGAAATGTGGTAGGTGGAAGAAATGATGATGTGACACAGGAGGATTATAATGTAATTTCTGATGTTCTTACTAAATAATTGATGCTCTAGGCAGGCCAAGAGTCAGGTCAACTGTAGCTGGAGAGCTTCTCTCCAGGTTCTGCCAAGTCCCAGCAGTTTCGTTGCCCATTTATAAAATAAACACACAGACTCTTATATTACTTATAAACTGTATGGCCGTGGAAGGCTTCTTATTATCTACTTCTTTTATCTTAAATTAACCTATTTCTATTCATCTATACTTTGCCACATGGCTCGTGGCTTACTGGTACCTTACATCTCCCTTGTCATTGTGGCGGCTTGCAGTGTCCCCTCCTGCCTTCCTGTTCTCTCAATTTTCCTCTCTGTTAGTCCCACCTATACTTTCTGCCTGGCTACTGGCCAATCAGTGTTTTACTTATTAACCAATCAGAGCAACACATTTGACATATAGAACATACAGTTTATAAGTAATATAAGAGTCTGTGTGCTTATTTTATAAGTGGGCTACAAGACTGCTGGGACTTGGCAGGACCTGGAGAGAAGCTCTCCAGCTACAAATGGCACCCAACAGCTTGAGTTTCCACCTTAAACCTGAGAATATTTAATAAGCAATTCAAAAATGGAGCTTAAAACAGCTTCCTAGTTGTCGCTCTCAAGTTGGCAGGTTCTTGGTGTGCACGTTTGACCAGCAATATGATGGAGCCAGCAGCCACATTGGCCGTTTCAGTCTTACAAATGCTGCAGTTTAAAGCAATAGTTACACAATAAGACAGATTCAGATGAAACAAGACTTTAAATGCTTTAAAATGTCTGTAAAAATATATGTAGGCTTGAAAGAGAGAGAAAAAGGAATATATAAAGTTATATAAAGAAATAGTTTTTAAAAATAAAGTCTTTAAAGAGACAGTAAAGGTAGTATAAAAAATAAGCCATGTAAAGATGGATATTACACAGAGAATCTGGATTGTGTTGTCTTTGGGATTTTTAACTGCAGAAAAACATTTGATTGTAAAAGCTGTTGAGTTAAACCAATACGTATGTTTTAAAGATACCTTGACTTCAAAATTTGGATCTAAGGATATGTTGCTTTGGAAAGGAGGCTCTGCTTTTGTTTCCACAGAAAGCCAGAGGCTATGGATTTGTTCCAGATTAAGATACATCAGGTTTGACCAGCCAAGACCCCTGAAAGGTTTCCGATGACACCATGGCCCAGATGATCCAACATCAGAACCATTTCAAGGCAACTGGCTCAGACGATACACCCTCACAGACTACTCCATGATCCTAAAATTTTCTTTGTGTCCCCATAAGATACAGCACTTGGCCATGGCAGGCTTCTTGTTATCTACTTCTTTTATCTTAAATTAACCCATTTCTATTAATCTATACGTTGCCAGGTGGCTCATGGCTTACTGGTACCTTACATCTCCCTTGTCATGGTGGCGGCTGGCAGTGTCTCCCCCCATCAGCCTTCCACTTCCCCCAATTCTCTTTTCTGCTTGTCCTGCCTATACTTCCTGCCTGGCTACCGGACAATCAGTGTTTTATTTATTAACCAATCAGAGCAACACATTTGACATACAGAACATCCCACAGCAGTCAATGTCAGTGACAAAACAGCATTAGTTCCAGGTACCTGGCTTCTTTGAATACTGGTAACTGCTGCTGGTTCCAATGAACTTAGAGCTTTTATGCTGGGAAGGGTTGTATTCCCCCCAGAAACTCCCAGTCTTTGCACTCAATGGCATATCAAATCTCATAACCAAAGCTTCTCTTCACATATATTGGAGAATTGGGGAAGTGAAAGTACCACAGTTTTATACTGCAGGAAAAAGGTTTAGGAACATAGCAAAACCCAAGCATTGGTCTTTTACCTATTGGATCTGACTCTAACTGAATACAGAGATGGGTTATTGGAATAAACATTCAACTAACTCTGCCAGACCTTGACCAAGGAACTTTCCATTCCCATAAGTTTTTCTGAAATTCCACACAACTATATTGACACTCCAGCCCCTTCTCCCTCACTGTAATTGCCTAATTCAGTCACCACTATCATCAACATCCTGATAGCTAGGGCAAGACAGTTTCTAAAGATAAAGCACCTTTGTCTGAAGCAGCAGCCTACAGAATTGGAAAAGAGTTTTACCAACTCCACATCCAATTCAGAGGACTAATATCCAATATATATAAAGAGCTCAAGAAATTAGACATCAAAAAAGAAATAATCCAATTAAAAATGGGATACAGACCTAAACAGAGAATGCTCAATAGTGGAATCACAAATGGTTGAGAAACACTTTAAAAAATGTTCAACATTATTAGCTATCAAGGAAATGGAAATTAAAGCTACTTTGAGATTCCACCTTGCATCTGTCAGAATGGCTAAGATCAATTGTTACAGAATATGTGTGTACATTGTAAAGCTGTGTCTCTGCTTAGGGTGCCTTCTGATTGGTTAAATAAAGAGCTGAATGGCCAATAACTAGGCAGGAGAGGATAGCAGTATTTCTGGGGAGACAGGGGAAGAGGAGGAGGAATCTAGGTGCATGGATTTTGCCAGAGACTGAAGAAGTCAGACATATGATTCAGAACAAATGTAACCAAGCCATATGGTAGAATGCAGATTAACAGAGACAGGTTATTTTAAGTTATAGGAGCGAGTTGGAAAAAAGCCTAAGCTAAGACTAAGGTTCCACGATTAATAATAAGCCTCTATGTCACTATTTTGGGGCTTATGATCCAAAGATAGTCCTACAAGAAAGCTTGCTACAATCAGTAACAAAAGTATCAGCTCATGTTGGTGAGTATATGGAGCAAGGGGAATACTCTTCTATTGCTGGTTGGAGTGCAAACTTGTACATCCACTGTGGAAATCAATATGGAAGTTCCTCAGAAAGTTGGAAATCAATCTACCTCAAGATCCAGCTATATCACTCTTGGGAATATACTCAAAGGACACCTGTTCAACCATGTTCACTGAAGTTCAATTTATAATAGCCAGAAACTGGAAACAACCTAAATGTCCCTCATCAGAAGAATAGATAAAAATGTGATAGACAATAGAATATATTTTATCATTTAAAAAATGACAACACGGCCGGGCGTTGGTGGCGCACGCCTTTAATCCCAGCACTCGGGAGGCAGAGGCAGGCGGATCTCTGTGAGTTCGAGGCCAGCCTGGTCTACCAAGTGAGTTACAGGAAAGGAGCAAAGCTACACAGAGAAACCCTGTCTCGAAAAACAAAAACAAAAAAAAATGACAACATGAAATTTGCAGGCAAATGAATGTAACTAGAAAAAAATAATCCTGAGTGAGGTAACCCAGGCCCAGAAACATAAATATGCTATACATTTGCTTATATGTAGATATTAGCTGCTAAATAAATGATAACCAACCTACAATCAATATACCCAGAGAGGTTAGGTATAGAGGAAGGGGCTAGGGGGACACATGATCTCCCATGATGGGAGAAATAGATTTTACAGGAGGAATGGGAGTAGGGGATCTGAAACAGACTAGGGAGTGGGAGGAAAGATAAGGTTGAGGGAGGGAATGCAGGGAGAGACAGCTGGAATTGAGGGAGATTTAAGGCATGATATGGAAATCTAATGCAGTGAAAACATTGTAAATTATAAGAAGGCAATCCTAAGGAGGTCTCCTAACAATTAAGCATATGGTTTTCCCAACTAGCCATTTCATGTCACCAAATGAGGATTCCAGTGACAGGACTGGGTTGCATTAAACTGAATTGTTGGCCAAGCTGATCCCATGGAAATCATCAAACAACACAGTCTGCTGCTAATACAATTGGTTGCTCTCCAATAACTGACACCAATAGCCTCACTAGTAAAGACAATAGCCACACAACAAATTGAACATAGAAATATTGAGTTTGTGCCTCCATGGAGCATTTACCCCTACACTCTAGTGTCTTTGGTGTGTGAAGATACTCTGGGAGCTACCAACAGAACTGTAAACACCAACCCAGCCACAAAATATTTGACCTATAATCTGTCCTCCCTGCAAGATATGCTAGAGCAATAATGACTTAGAACTTGTGGGAGTAGCCAATCAATGTCTGATTTGACTTAAGGCCCACTCCATGAGATGGAGCCCATACCCAACACTCCTTAAGTAACCAAGAACTTGAGACTGGATATCCCAGGATAAAACCAAATACTATTGTTCTAAAAAAAGTATCAATAAAATTACTCCTAATGATATTTTGCTATACTCATAGAACAGTGCCTTATTTAGTCATCATCAGAGAAACTTCCTCCTGCAGCAGACAGGCATAGATGCAGAAAAACCCACAGCCAGACATGGAGAGAGTACTTGGAACATACAGCTCTAAATGAGATGTCTCCATCAAATCCCTACCCTCAGAGCTAAGGGAAGCCCGCAAAAAGGAGGCAGAATGAGTGTAAGAGTCTGAGGGGTTGGAGGACACTGGGAGGACAGGGCTCTCTAAATCAACTAAACAAGGCACTTAAGAACTCACAAAGACTGAAGCAACAAGCACGGGGCCTATATGGATCTGCACAAAGTCCTCTGAGTGTATATTATAGCTTTAAGCTTAATATTTTTATTGGACTCTTGAGTGTGTGAATAAGTGAGTCTCTGATTCTTGAGCCTGCTCTTGGGGTGCTTTTCTTTTTGTTGAGTTTCCTTATCCAGTATCAATGTGACAGTTTTTGTTTTATTATATATATTTTTTGTCATGTTTTGTTGTTATCTCCAACTTTCTGAGGCAGACCCATCCATCTCTTTCAGGCAGTCTATTTCTCTCACTTTCTAACTTAATACTTCTCTGTTTCATTCTGACATAGCCTGACCTCCAGATAGGAGGTCTTTCTCAATAAAACCAAACCAGGCCTCTAACACAGCCAAAACATCAGGACAAGGTAATTCATGGTACCTAACTTGGAGGTGCCTCTTCTAGGTCTTGGGGGCTCTAAGAGTCCTCCTCAGTATTGATACTCACTCAGTTGAAAGACCCGGGGACTTCCCTTGTGCCCATGAACTCTTGACTACTCAAAAAGCATGGGTTTGGGGATGCCCCTCCTGTTTTCCAGGCACATTTGGTCATCTGAAGCCCAAGGGATGCCTCTGGTGACTGGAATGGCACTTGTTCTTATCTTAATGCCATACCTACCATGGTTTCCAAATTATCAGTGGCAACCCACTAACCTGTCTGCAGGACAATCTAAAAGAGCTCCATTTGTGAGACCTCATATCAGTCACAATTGTTTGACTTTCTGTCTCAATCTGGAATAAATATACATTGGACAATGGCCACCACTGGCTCAAATTAGATGCTTGCAACTTTAATATCTAAATTTATTTGGATAACTTCTTAAGACAGAATAGAGAATGGTCTGAGGCCCGTATCCCTACCTAGCCCCTAGCTCCTCTTAACCTTTCCCATCCCTTGCACTCAGTTGCCATTTACAACCACGGCTAGAGTCCAATTTTAATTAACTGGGTAGTCCACCTAACCCCTTTTCCCAAAGGGTTCCCTCACCTCATAGAAAGTGAGCTATTAAGTCAAAACAAAGTCCGAGACAGGACAGCCTGTGAAAGAAAGCAAATAGTGTCTGCGGAAACTGCGGATCAGGAACTGAAATGTGTAGGGAAATGGAGCAGCACCTTCTACTTTGTCACTCCCTGCAAGAGACTGCAGGCATCCTGGCAGCCTTGCCAGCCAGAGAGTCCAGGACCCTACCTCAGAGTGGCCATGTGATGCAGGGAAAATTTTTCTATACAAGGCAAGTTTTTCTGTGAGGAAAAGACCTTTGTGACTTTGAAGAAAAACTGCAGATAGAATCAACACTGGGTCCTCAGCCTCTGAGCTTGCTTCCCCTAACTGAGATAGCATAGTAGAGTCTTTCTGTTCTTGGAACTTCTTTACCTTATACCTATGATCTGCTTTTGTTTCTACACCCATCAACTCTGGATACTCTTATCTTTATTTTCTACTTTTCAGTTATGGGGTTATAGACAAACTAAGAAGAAATCAACTTGATGCCAAGATTTTCTAAGTTAATTTAAATGCCTGGTTTATATAGTTTTTTTTCCTAATGGCCTCTAGGTCACAGGAATGTGTATTATTGGCAATTTGATGTCTTTAAAAGAGGGGAGAAAATACTTGTTAAGCTTTGTGGGTTGTCTGTCCCCATCTGTATGTATGCGAGTGCATGTGAACACACACCACACCACACACACACACACACACACACACACACACACACACACACACACATACACACACACACGATGTTTTTAAATTGAGGGACAAAAATCTTCTGTCTAAAATATCTCAATAGTAAGTCCAACTGTGCCTATTTGAAATAATCACAGATGAGTTTGTTAAACATTAATATTCCCTCAAGAAAAGGGGAGCTAGGCAAGGTCACTTAACTGTCACCTGAGTATCCAGTTGCTCCTCCCAATTGGTTGTTTGAAATTAGTCCCTAATTGCAAAAGTCGTCAAGATTTTATGGGAGTTAAAAACTAAAATGAGGAGGAAGTCCACCTATGCAGCAATGGGAAAGCTGTTATATATTCTGATTAAAGGCCCCAGATATTCCTTAATACCACTTATAATAATTTATTTCAATGAATGGTGACTGTATTTGCTATTGTTAGATTTTTATGGTATTTAATTTTTGAATCAAGAAAGCTTTATATATAAAAAATTGAATGAATAAATGTAATCACAGATGTCTAGCTCTCTAAATACTGCCCCCTTGTTGGTTCTTGTTTACAAAAACATTCCCCCATTCAAGGTCAGGGTTGTCTTCAAAGCTCTTGCTGAATGGTAAATTTTTCTCTTATGATCTGTAATATCACTGGGGAGGATGGTTTTAAAAGGCTGTAAAATTTTAAGCAAAGAAAAGATTAGCTTAAAATTTATAACACCAGAACAGGTTAATAGTTAAAAGTCAAGGTACAAGTAATCTTTATTTGCTGTAGTATGCCATATATGTAACTTGAATTCAACTCTTGTTTAGAAAAGTCAAAAGAAACAATAAGTAGGTTTGAGAAAAATATTTAAATGGATGTAAAGTATAAGGCTATTTGGAGGGGTGGTTAAAAGGATTAAAATATTTTGGACAAGGATGAATTTTATGTGATAAAAGTGGAATTTTAATAATAAAAAATAGTAGATGAGGAAAAAACCATGAAAGCTTAAAGCTAAGTCACAAAAGGTCTTAGAAAGTTACACAAAGTTTATGGGGGATGGGACTTAAAGATTATGTGTATTTGATGATTAATATTTACAAACTTGAAGTCTCCCAGTGTCACAACTGCTGTAGTCTCCCTTTCCTCTCTAATCCCATACCCAACAGATCACAAAGACTTTCTCTTCCAACCTTCCCTCCCACAATTCATCCCAGTATTCCAGCCTCCAACACCAACAAGAAATCACTGGAAACATACCAGCTGAATAGGCACAGGTAAACTGTAAGCTAATTGAATATCTTCATCACTCCCTCCTCCCCTCCAAACCCATTCCCCAAGTCTCATCTCCAAATATGCAGCAGAATACCCTTGGCAGCCTTATGTGTCTCTGTTCCACTCTCCTGTGAATCCCAAAGATCTTCCCCTTCTAACTTGTCACTTTGTCCTAACCTTCAACATCAGCAGGCCAATAACTTCAGTAACTCGAATAACCCACAGGCCACTCCTGCCAGAAAAGCAGGTAGGCTGCCTATAGATCCCCTTTTCTTCTGTCCCCTAGAATCAATACCTAAGTCTCACCCCCAGATATGCAACAGAAACGTTCTGCAGTCTTCCCTCCCCCGCAGCCCACATTTGTCGATCCCTCAGACCTTCCCTTTCTAACCTCCCTTTCCCACTGTTAGTTTATCCTAGTCCCCAATTCTAGCAGGTACTCCCTGTTAACCCACAGACCACTCCTGTAAAGAAAGCAGGTAGGCTGTCTGTACATCCCCCTCTCCTTCTGTTCCTTGAGATCCACCCCTAGGTCTCATCGCTATGGCAGACCCTCTGTGGTAACCTCTATCATTGATACTCCCCATTCTAAAGAGAGGAGATGAACATATCCTTGTTGAAGGCTCTGCTCTCCTCCCACCTATGGACCCCCTCAGATACCTACCCAATCCCCATTCCTAAGTGTCCGCTTCCAATACCCAGAAACACATTTTACTTGGAATCCCCTGTGGTTACAACTATCAGGTCCAGAAAAAAAAATCTTACCAAGCAATACACAGGCATAACACTCTCCAAAAATCCACAGAAGAAATAGAAATCATCCACTTAATAAGGACAAATTCAGAAGTCATTACCTCAGCCCCTAATCAACCCAATATCAGATGCCCAAACACCAGTATAGAGGAACCACGAGCAATAACAGCCAGGATAATGTGTCTCCATTAGAGCCCAGCTATCTTACCACAAGTCCTGAATGTTCCAACATAGCCAAAGCACTATAAAAAGACTTTAAAAATAACTATATGAAGGTGGTAGAGGTCTTTAAAGAAATCCAGGAAAACACAAACAGAGAATGTAAGGAAATTAATTAAACTGTTCAGGACCTGAAAATGGAAATAGAATCAATGAAGATAACCCAAACTGACAGACTCCACCAGCTCTAATTGGACCAAGAATACATTCAACAACATAAAGAGCAATATGGCACCACCCAAATGTAGTGGTTCTACATCAACAAGACCTGAACATCCCAGCATAGAAGAAATAGAACTTAAAAATGATTTTAAGAAGATGATAGAGGCCTAAATAGGAAATTCCCTTAAAGAAATCAAGGGAAAGACAAAGAATGGAAGAAATCAACAAATCCCTTAAAGAAAGCTAAGAAAACAAAGAAAAAAACAATCAAACAGGTGAAAGAAATAGTTCAAGACTTGAAAACTGAAATAGAGCAAATAAAGAAGATGCAAACTGAAGGAATGTTGAAAATGGAAAATCTGAGTAAATGAACAGGAACTACAGATGCAAGCATAACCAACAGAATGCAAGAGATGGAAGAGAGAATCTCTGGCATTGAAGATATGATAGAGGAAATAGATTCATCAGTCAAATAAAACATTAAAGCCAACAAAGTCATAACACAAAATGTCCAGAAAATGTGGGACACCATGAAAAGACCAAACCTAAGAATAATAGGGATAGAAGGAGAAGAATATCAGCTCAAAGCACAAATAATATATTCAACAAAATCATAGAAGAAAATTTTCCCAACCTAAAGAAGAAAATGCCTATGAAGATACAAGAAGCTTACGAAACAAAAAATAGACTGCCCCCCCCAAAAAAAACAAAGTCCCCTTACTACATAATAATCGAACAACTAAAAATATAGAATAAAAAATATTAAAGAGCTACAAAGGAAACAGTCCAAGTAACATATAAAGGCAGACCCATCAGAATAACACCTGAATTCTCAATGGAGACTCTGAAAGCCAGAAGGACCTGAACAGACATTATACAGACACTAAGAGAACATGGATTCCAGCCCAGACTATTATACCCAGCAAAACTCTCAATTGCCATAGATTGAGTAAACAAGATATTCCACGATCAAACCAGATTTAAACAATACCTATTCACAAATCCAGCCCTTCAGAAATCACTAGAAGGAAAAATCCAAACTAAGGAAGTTAGATGTACCTATAAAAACACAAGCAATAGATAGTCCCACACCAACAAATACCAAAGAAGGGAAACACACAACAATACCACCAAAAATAACAGGAATTAACAATCACTGGTCAATAATATCCCTTAATATCAATTGACTCAGTTCACCTATAAAAAATACACAGGCTGACAGAATTGTCATGAAAACAGGATCCATCCTTCAGCTGCATACAAGAAACACATCTCAACCTCAAAGACAGACACTATCTCAGAGGAAAGTGCTGTGAAAAGACTTTCCAATCAAATGGACTTAAGAAGCAAGTTGTTGTAGCTATTCTAATATCTAACAAAACAGACTTCAAACTAAAATTAATCAAAAGAAATTGAGAAGGACATTACATATTCATCACAGGAAAATCCATCAAAATGAAGTATCAGTTCTGAATATTTATACTCCAAATACAAGGGTACCCACATATGTAAAAGAAACATTACTAAAGCTTAGATTGCACATCAAACCCCACACACTAATTGTAGGAGACTTCAACACCCCACTGTCACCAATAGACAGGTCTTCCAGACAGAAACTTAACAGAGAATTAAGGGAACTAACAGATGTTGTGACACAAATGGACTTAATAGACATCTACAGAACATTCCACCCAAACACAAGATAATATACCTTCTTCCCAGAACCCCATGGAACCTTCTCTAAAATTGACCATACACTCAGTCACAAAGGAAATCTCAACAGATATGAAAAATTGGAATAACTTCCTGTATTTTATCAGACCACCATGGCTGAAAGTTAGAATTCAACAACACCACAAACTACAGAATGCCTACAAACTCATGGAAACTGAATAATGCTCAACTAAATCACCACTGGATCAAGGAAGAAATAAAAAAAGAAATTAAAGACTTCCTAGAATTCAATGAATGTACAACATACCCAAACTCATGGGACACTATGAAAGCAGTTCTAAGGGTAAAGTTCATATTTCTAAATCCCTACATAAAGAAGTTGGAGAAATCTCAAACTAGCAATTTAACAGCACACCTGAAAACTCTAGAAGAAAAAGAAGCAAGGTCATGCAGGAGAAGTAGACCCCAGGAAATAATCAAATTGAGGGCTAAAATCAATAAAATAGAAACAAAGAAAACAGTACACAGAATTAATAAAACAAAGAGTTGGTTCTTTGAGAAAATCAACAAGACAGACAAAACCTTATCCAAACTAACTAAAAGACAGAGAAAGAGTATTCAAATTAACAAAATCAGAAACAAAAAGAGAGACATAACAACTAACAATGATGAGGAAATCTAGATAAACATCAGGTCATATTTCGAAAAACTGTACTCTCCACAAACTTGGAAAATCTAAAAGAAATGGACAATTTTCTGGATTTTATTATCCAAATTGAATCAAAACCAGATAAACAATATAAATAGACCTATAACGCCTATGGAAATAGAAGCAGTCATTAAAACTCTCCCAACCAAAAAAGCCCAGAACCAGATGGTTTCAGTGCATAATTCTACCAGAATTTCAAAGAAGAGCTAATACCAATACTCCTCAAATGATTCCAGACAATAAAAACAGAAGGAGCACTGCCAAACTCTTTCTATGAGACTACAATTACACTGATACCCAAACCACACAAAGATGAAACAAAGAAAGAGAATTACAGAACAATCCCCTTCATGAACATTAATTCAAAATTATTCAATAAAATACTGACAAACTGAATCCAAGAATACATCAAAGAAATCATCTACCGTGATCAAGTAGGCTTCATTTCAGAGATGTAGGGATGTCTCAACATATGAAAATCTAACAATGTAAGTCACCATGTAAACAAACTGGAAGAAAAAAAAACACATGGTCATCTCATTAGACGCTATAAAGGCCTTTGACAAAATCCAACACTCCTTCATGATAAAGGTCTTGAAGAGATCAGGAATACAAGGAACATACCTAAACATAATAAAGGCAATTTGCAGCAAGCTGACAGCCAACATCAAATTAAATGGAGAGAAATTCAAAGAGATTCCACTAAAATCAGGAACAAGATAAGTCTATCCACTCTCCCCATATCTGTTCAATATAGTACTTGAAGTTCTAGCTAGAGCAATAAGACAACAAAAGGAGATCAATGGGATACAAATTGGAAAGGAAGAAGTCAAAATTTCTCTACTTGCAGATGATATGATAGTCTACATAAGTGACTCTAAAAATTCTACCAGGAAACTCCTACAACTGATAGACACCTTCAGAAATGTGGCAGGATACAAGATTAACTAAAAAAAATCAGTAGCCCTCCTATACACAAATGATAAACAGGCTGAGAAAGTAATCAGAGAAACATCACCGTTTACAATAGCCATAAATAATATAAAATACCTTGGGGTAACTCTAACCAAACAAGTGAAAGACCTGTATGACAAGAACTTTAAGTCCCTGAAGAAAGAAATCGAAGATATCAGAAAATGGAAAAACCACCCATGCTTATGGATAGGTAGAACCAACATAGTAAAAATGGCAATCTTACTGAAAGCAATCTACAGATTCAATGCAATCCCAATCAAAATCCCAACACAATTGTTCACAGACCTGGAAAGAACAATACTCAACTTCATATGGAAATACAGAACACCTAGGATATCTAAAATAATCCTTTAAAATAAAGCTACTTCTGGAAGCATCACTATCCCTGACCTCAAGCTCTACTATAGAACTATAATAATAAAAACAGCTTGATATTGGCATAAAAACTGACATGTAGACCAATAGAATCAAATTGAAGATCCTGACATCAATCCACATACCTACGAACACCTGACTTTTGACAAAGAGGCAAAAACTGTACAATGGAAAAAAGAAAGCATCTTCAACAAATGGTGCTGACATAACTGGATGTCAACATGTAGAAGATTGCAAATAGATTCGTATCTACCACCATGCACAAAATTCAAATCCAAGTGAATCAAAGACCTCAACATAAATCCAGCCACACTGAACCTGGTAGAAGAGAAAGTTAGAAGTAGCCTAGAATGCATCGGCACAGGAGACCACTTCCTAAATTTAACACCAGTAGCACAGACACTGAGGGCAAAAATTAATAAATAGGAACACCTGAAACTGAGAAACTTCGGTAAGGCAAAAGACACAGTAAATAAGAAAAAACAACAGCTTACAAAGTAGGAAAAGATCTTCACCAACCCCACATCTGACAGAGGACTGATCTCCAAAATATATAAAGAACTCAAGAAACTAGACATCAAAATACCAAACAATCCAATTTAAAAAATGGGCTACAGAGAATTCTCAACAGAAGGATCCTAAATGACTGAAAGACATTTGAGGAATTGCTCAACGTCCTTAGTCATCAGGGAAATGTAAGTCAAAATGACTCTGAGATACCATCTTACATCTGTCAGAATGACTAAGATAAAATCACTGATGTCAGCTTATGTTGGGTAGGATGCAGAACAAGGGAACATTCCTCCACTGTTGATGTGAGTGAAAACATGTACAGCCACTCTGGAAATCAGTATGGTGACTTCTCAGAAAATTGGGAGTCAGTCTACCTCAGGACCCAATGATACCACTCCTGGGCATATACCCAAGGGATGCTCAATCATACCACAAGGACACTTGCTCAACTATGTTCATAACAGCATTATTTGTAATAGCCAGAACCTGGAAGCAACCTAGATGCCCCTCAACTGAAGAATCGGTAAAGAATATGTGGTACATATACACAATGGAGTATTACTCAACTGTAAAAAACAATGACTTCATGAAATTTGCAGGCAAATGGATGGAACTAGAAAATATCCTCCTGAGTGAGGTAACCCAAACTCAGAAGGACAAACATGGTTTGTACTCACTCATAAGTGGATACTAGATGTAAAGCAAAGAATAATCAGACTACAACCCACATCTCCAGAGAAGCTAGGAAACAAGAAGGACCCCAAGAGAGATGTATGGATCACTTTGGGAAGGGGAAACAGAAGAGTAAACTGTGGATGAGGTGGGAAATAGAGGGGAGGGGATGGGGGATGAGAACATGAGGGAACAGGCTGGTCCAGCTGGGGGAGGGACAGAATGGGAGAGCAATGAAAGAGATATCTTGATAGTGGGAGACTTCATGGCATAAGGGAGAAACTTGGTGCTAGGGAAATTCCCAGAAATCCACAGGAACTACCACAGATTAGACTACTAGAAATAGTGGAGAGGGTGCCTGAACTGCCTTACTCTGGTAATCAAATTGGTAAACACCCTATCATCATAGAGCCTTCACCCAGTAACTGATTGAAGCAGATGCAAAGATCCACAACCAAGCACCAGGCCAAGCTCTGGGGGTCCAGAGGGAAGAGGGATCATACGAGCAAGGAGGGTCAAGATCGTGATGGGGAAATCTACAGAGACAACTGAACCAAGCTCATAGGAACTCAAACTTTAGATCAACAGCTGTGGAACCTGCATGAGACTGGACTAGACCCTCTACATAAGGGATATAGTTATGTAGCTATGTCTGTATGAGAGGTCCCTGGTAGTGTGATCAGGATCTATCCCTGGTGCATGAGCTGGCTTTCTGGATCTCATTATCTATGGTCAGACACCTTGCTCACCCTGGAAGCAGGGAGGAGAGGCTTGGTTCTGCTTCAAATGAATGCACCAGGCTTTGCTGTCCCCTCATAGGAGAACTTACCCTTTTGGAGGAGGAGGGGATGAGAAGTGGGTGGTTAGGCAGGGGTGAGGGGAGCTGGAGGAGGAATGAGAGGGGGATCTGTGGTTGGTATGTAAAATGAATAAAAATTTTTAATAAAAAAACCCAAACTGAGGGAATTCTGAAAATGAAAAATTTAGGAATTTGAATAGGAAGTACAGAGGCAGGCTTCATGAATATAATGCAAGAGATGGAAGAGAGTCCCAGAAGTTTAAGATACGATAAAAGAAATGGAAGCATCTGTCAAAGAAAATGTTTAAATCCAAAAAGAAAAAAAATTCCTGACACAAAACATACAGATTATCTGGGACACTATGAAAAGACCAAACCCAAGAATAATAGGAATAGAGGAAGGAGAAGAAACATAGCTCAAAGGTCCAGAATATGTTTTCAACAAAACCATAGAAAAAAAGTTCCCTAACCTAAAGAAAGAGATGCCTATAAATGCACAAGATGCATATAGAACACAAAATAGATTGGACAAAAAAAGAACGTGCACTAGGCTTATAATTATTTTAAAACACTAAATGAAAGGAACAAAGAAATACTATTAAAAGCTGCAAGGGGAAAAGATCAAATAACATATAAAGGCAGATCCCATTAGAATTACACTTGACTTCTCAATGGAGACTCTTAAGGCCAGAAGGTCATGGACAGATGTAATAGTATACACAAATGCTCCTTAAAATTCTGCCAGGGAACTCATATACAGCTGATATACAGTTTCAGTAAAGTGGCAGGATACAAGGTTAACTACAATAATCAGTAGCTCTCCTATGTACAAATGACAAACAGGCTGAGAAAGAAATCAGGGAAACAACATCCTTCACAAATAACCATAAATAATATAAAATATCTTGGGGTAACTCTATCCAAGTAATATAAGACTTGCTTAATAAAACTCCAAGTCTTTAAAGAAAGAAACTAAGGAATATATCAGAAGATGCAAAAATAAACCATGCTCATGGATTGGTAGGATTAACAGTAAAAATGGCCATCCTGTTAAGAGCAATGTGCAGATTCAACACAATTCTCTTCAAAATTCAGACCTTGAAAGGACAATTCTCAATTTAATATGGAAAAGCAAAGAACCCAGAGCAGCTAAGACAAATCTGAACAACAAAAGAACTGCTGGAAGTATCACTATTGCCAATTTCAAGTTGCAATACAGAACTACAGTAATAGAAACCACATGGTATTGGCATAAAAACTGACACATTAATCAATGCAATTGAATTGAAGGCCCAGACATAAATACACAAACCCATGGAAACCTGTTTTTTTGGGTTTTTTTGTTTTTTTGTTTTGTTTTGTTTTGTTTTGTTTTGTTTTTTAAGAAGCCAGAAATACATACTGGAAAAATGACAGCATCTTCAACAAATGGTGCTGGTCAAACAAGATATCTGCATGTAGGAGTATGCAAATAGATCCATACTTACCAACGTGTACAAAACTCAACTCCAAATGGACCAAAGAACTCAGTATAAACCAGATATGTTGAATCTAATAGAAAAGAAAGTGGGTAATAGCCTTGAATGCACTGGCTCAGGAAAAGACTTTCTGAATGGAACACCATTAGCACAGGTACTGAGGTCAACAGTTAATAAATGGAACCTCATGAAACTGAAAAGCTTCTGTGAGGCAAAGGACATTGTAATTTCTACAAAGTGGCACCTACCTAATGGGAAAGAATTTTGTTTTGACTCCACAACAAATAGAGGACTAAAATCCAAAATATATAAAGAAATCAAGAAGTAAGGCATCAAAAAATAAATAAACACAATAAATCATCTAATTTTAAAATGGGATACAGATCTGAACAGAGAATTCTCTATAGAAGAAACTCAAATGGCTGAGAAATACTTAAAGAAATATTTAACATCCTTAGCCATCAGTGAAATGCAAATCAAAACTGCTTTGAGATTCCTACTTACACCCATCAAAATAGCTATGATCAATAACACAAGCAACAGCACATGCTGGTGAGGATGTAGAATAAGAAGAGCACTTGTCCTTGCCAGTGGGAGTGCAAACTTTTACAACCACTGTGGAAATCAATATGCCATGTTGTTTCCTCAGAATACTGAGAATCTATCTACCTCAAGACCCAGCTATACTACTTTTGAGAATTTACCTAAAGGATGCTTCATTCTACCACAGGGATACTTGTTCAATGATGTTCATTGCTGTTATATTCATAATAGCCATAAATTGGAAACAATCTAAATGTCCCACAACAGAAGAATGGATTTTAAAAAGTAAATAAAAACCTTTGACACATTTACATGATGTAGTATTACTCAGCTGTTACAAAGTGTGACATCTTGAAATTTGCAGGCAAATGGATTGGACTAGAAAAAAAATCATCCTCGGTGATGTAACCCAGATCAAGGAGGATAAATATGGTATGTATTCACTTTTATGTGGGTATCAGCCTAAAGTAAATGATAACCAATCTATGATCAATACACCCAGAGATGTTAGGTATAGAGGAAGGAACTGGGGGGACACATAGATCTTCCTGGGAGAGAGAAATAGAATTGATTTTATAGGTGGACTGTGTGCACTTTAGGATATGAATAGGAGGACAAGGTGGAGAGGGGGAGGGGAGATAGGGTTGAGAGAGGAAACACAGGGAAAGAAAAATTTAAAAATCAAAAGAAAAAATTATGAAATCCTAAGATTATACAAGTCAAGAAGAACTTAATTAAAGATGTATGTCTAATCACTTATGCCTTTGCTAACTTTGCTAAGCTTTAGCCATTTAGAGAAAGTGAGTTAAATAATACTCTGTAAAAGGACACTATAAAAGGATCAGGAAAAACCAGATCATGGTGGCCCACGCCTTTAATCCCAGCATTCCAGAGACAGAGGCAGATCACTGTGAGTTTGAGGCCAGCCTGGTCTACTAAGGGAGTTCCAGGACATCCAGGACTGTTACACAGAGAAATCCCATCTGGAAACCACCTGCCTCCAATAAAAGGACCAGGAAAATAAGATTCTCATTGTCTCAATGGACCTTATCTATGATTTAAATTGTAATTTTTAAGGCTTAAAATCTTAACAGGAATAAAATAATAAATTCCTAACCTTATGAGAGTTATTAATTTATTGAAAAATGT
This sequence comes from Peromyscus aztecus, assembly GCA_902168405.1. NCBI lineage: Eukaryota > Metazoa > Chordata > Mammalia > Rodentia > Cricetidae > Peromyscus > Peromyscus aztecus. The sequence continues at coordinate 23,625 of CABHPQ010070271.1, forward strand.
TAAAGATAACTACGACATAAATTTTAATGGTTAGTCACCTTATACATTTATGTCTCCCATTATATAGTCTTCAATGTATGTCAAATTTAAGCCTAAAGCAAATAACTCAAAACAAGTTTAAAATAAACTTAAAGCCTATTTAATGTGAAGTGATATCCAGAATCAGATATATTTAGAAATCATTATAAAAATTAAATACTTGAATAATACAGGTTAATTTATAATACACCAGCATGGCAGAACATCCCCAGGCTAAAGTAGTACCCTTATCTTGGATGAGGCAAAATCCCATCAGAGTAAGTTGTGTGAAGTCCTCATTACAGGAAAAGGATGCATGGGGAAGTAAGAGTCACTGGAAGTCTTTCACTCCCATCTCTAACTGTGTAAGCCTGACCAGCTCTGGTTGTCGCCAGACCATGAAAACCTCCTCTTTATTTATAGGGAAGAGGAATTACTCCTCATGTCTCACATGACAGCAGGATAGAATCTCTTACCCAGTGTTAGAGTCTTCACCATATCCTAAATTTCTAGGCCACAGAGAGGCAAATAGTAATTACTCTGTCCTCAACATCTCCCAAACTGACATGAGGATGCTGTGAACAGGGAAACCTTGTATCTAAGCCTACCACTCAACTAGTATGGGACCTGCATGCTAATTCAAATTGACCCTGATTTTCAATTATTCCTCTTAGCAAAAGCTAATTACAGGCCCCATACCATAACTATCCACGTTCTCTGATTAAATGAGGCTGCTAGATACCCTGTCATCAAACTTATAGCTTTGGTAATTATTCAGAATATCCAAGCAATGTCTTTAGAAACTTTGTTAGATAACCCAATAAAAATGATTCAATATGATGCTTTTCCTATTTTACTTTGTCAGGTAGATGCTCAATTTAATCTACTTCTTTTACAAAGCTTCCAGGTGTTTTTCCTTATGTGGGAGTCTGATCTAACAGCTAATTACAGTTACCTTGTCTTTCTACAGAAGTCTGGTACATGGTCCAGCCAGTTATAAAATTGCATTTAACCTTACTAAACAAAAACTTATGTTAATCTTTACAAGACATTTTTCCTCATTAAATTTGTCTCTTAGTGTTCCCCACAGGTTGTACAGCTATTACCTCCTAATTAATGGGCTACAAGTCACCCAACTCATCCCTCTTCTTGCCATTCCAGGCATGTTTTCAAGACTCATAACTAAAACAGCTGGACCAATGTCTTTTCTATATATGCTAACTTCTCAGTCTCACTAGCTCCCAGAAAGCCTTTAAAATTTTCTGTCCAGCTTAATATCCTTCAGGAATAACTCCATTCTTTGGCTGCTACAGAATTCCAAAACTAAATCTTTTTTTTAAATATATATTTTTATTTACAGGGAAGAGCGTGAACGCAGTCCCCCACTACCACAAATTATGCAGTCGAGTTTCCCGCATTTGGGGAAATCGCAGGGGTCAGCACACCCGGAGTGCAATGGATAAGGCTTGCCCTGGGAAAACCACCTTCGTGATCATGGTATCTCCCCTGCCAGGTAAGTATGGGATTTATGCTCTCTGTGAATGATGCTGTTTCCACACCAACAAATCCTAGCTGGTCTGAGATAGGGCCCAGAGATACAGGCCAGACAAAATCTTCAACCTATGTTTGGGCTTTTCCTTTCCTTCTACTCTGCCTCCTTTGCTTGCTCACTTCTTTTCTCCTTATCATACCTATACTTTATTTTTAACCCTACCTCTTAAATGCTTTACTTACTAAACCTAATTCACTTAAAATAACCAGAATTCCCTCCATACCAAAACAAAATGTTGCACTAACCTCTCCCAATGGCTCTCACCCTACAACAGCTCCATTTGTTCGTCAATCTGCAGAATACCTCTTAGAATCTAAGACTTAGATGCCCTGCAGAAACTCCACCTGAAGGGAGCTTCATGACTTTCACCACAGGACAAAAAAAATTCTTTTTTAGCTGGGCAACGGTGGTACATGTCTTTAATCCCAGCACTCGGGAGGTAGAGCCAGGCAGATCTCTGTGAGTTCGAGGGCAGCTGGTCTACAGAGCAAGATCCAGGACAGGCATCAAAACTACACAGAGAAACCCTGTCTTGCAAAAACCAAAAAAAAAAAAATTCTTTTTTAATGCTGTGGCCTGTCACTAACTAGGACTCCCCCACAGACAGCTCATAGAGTTGCAGCTTCAGGGAACATTCTATCAAGTACACACCAGACCAATTCAGTTTTTCTCCATCTGTCTGTATTTATCAGCCAAGCAGAGCAACATATATTCACAGCATACAGAATAGTAAAATTACATATAACAAAACAGTTATCTAGCAATAATTATAGTTATAATATCTAATCTATTTGTATTTGGCAAAAATATTTTATCTATCCTATATTTGTGAGTCTAAAGTTTCATATCTAATTTATCTTTTATCATAACCAAGGAAAATTATAATTATAACTGTCTAGTCTTCAACTACATCAAAGACTTCAGAAGGATACAATATTACCTAAGTAAACAGGAAGAGCATTGTAAGCAACTTCCAAAAATCTAGAATGACAGAGACAGCTACCCGCCTGGACAGTCACTCAAAGTTCTTTTGCAATGTTGGGGCATCCATTCTTTAGCCCATAGGCCTAGTCTCTCAGTCATTTTTTCCTTTGTGTCCTGTAGAATGTCTGGCAGTTTATTCTGTGAAGCAGGAACCTGAAGAACCATCTCACCTTGCAAAGTTCAGTGGTCACCTTCTTATGCGTCCTGCATGTCCAGTCGATACAACATTTTGTCAAGCAGTCCAGGCAAGAACAGTTTCTTGCCCAAATGGCTATTTTTGCCAAGAAGAAGATAAACTAGATATTATAACTATAATTCTTGCTAGATAACTGTTTTGTTACATGTAATTTACTATGTTGAAGTTAAAACCTTTTTTTTAAAAGAAAGAAAAGGGGGAAATTATGGGGATGTCATTGTGTATGCTGTGAATATGTGTAGCTCTGATTGGTTGATAAATAAAATGCTGATTGGCCAGTAGCCAGGCAGGAAGTATAGGCGGGGTAAGCAGACAAGGAGAATTCTGGGAAGAGGAAGGCTGAGACAGGAGTCGCCAGTCAGACACAAAGGAAGCAAGATGTGAAGGCAGAACTGAGAAAAGGTACCAAGCCACATGGCTAAACATAAATAAGAATTATGGGTTAATGTAAGTGTAAGAGCTAGACAGTAATAAGCCTGAGCTAATGGCCATACAGTTCATAAATAATAAAAGTCTCTGTGTATTTACTTGGGTCTGAGTGGCTGCGGAACTGGTGGGTGAGAGAGATTTGTCCAGCTACATTTATATCATTCCTACCCCTTGAATCTCTAATGTCTTTCTTGCCCACCCCTTCTCAAGTTCATAACCTCTTCTATAATTATTGTTTCTACATGTGTCCATGCAATCTACTGAGTTCACTAAGTGCTGCTCTTATGCACATGTGTTTAGGACTGACCACTTAGGACTGGAAAACTTCAAAAGGGGTCTCATTCCTGAAGGAGACTGCTTCTTATTCCTTCAGCAGCGTGATTGCTTGGTGGAGGCTTGTCAAATTTCTCCTATTCATTCTGGCATGTCATCTGATATTATCATTATACAGGTCTTGGTTAGGTAACTATATTATTGAGATTTTATGGATATAATATATATTTCATACCTAGAAGATACTATTTAGATGCAAGCATCCTTGTACTCAGGCTCTTACAATTTCCTATCTCTTCTCTTCAGTTTTCCCTTAGCCTTTGTTACAAGGGTTGTGTTGTTGATTTACCAAGTGAGTTATGGTGATATTTTATTTGTACTGAAATGTGATTCTATTCATATGTTAATAAATAAAGTTGCCTGGTGGTCAGAGCTAATAGCAAGCCATAGCAGAAGTCTGGCAGTGGTAGCACATACCCCTAATCCCGATCACATGACAGGCAGATCACTGTGTGTTCAAGGATACCACCAGCATGGAGACACACGCCTTTAATCTCAATACCAACCACAGAAGACCTGGAAGTCTGTATAGATGGGCAGTGATGAGGAGGTCATGTGGTCGGGTTTACAATCAATGAGAAGGCAGAACAGAAAGTCTATAAAAAGACAGATACACAGGAAGTAGCGCTCTTGCTGAGAAGGACAGCAGAGGCAGCGAAGTGTAAGCTCAGCTCTCAGCTACTGCTCTGACCTCTTGGGCTTTTAACTCTGCAATTGGCTCTGTGTTTCTTATTTAATAAGACTGTTCATCTACAGTGAGTTGGAGAAACCCATGGCTACTTATTATCTGCACTTTGAAAACTTATGGTTCTCTGTAGTTGTCTCCATCTACTGCAAATTAAAGATTCTTTGAAGAGGGGTGAAAGTTACACTTACCTGTGGGTATAAGGATACATATTTAAAATACAGTTAGAAATTATACTGGTACAGAAACAAATGACACTAGTAGGTTCACCCCTAAGGTATATGACTTCTTCAGGCACAAGTATCTGGCTAGGTTTATAGAACCAACCATGAATTCTCTCCTAATATGCAGGCTTTAAGTAAAATGAACTAGCTGTTGGTTACCCCAGTAGGGACATCATTAGGGATATCTTTCCAAGCTGGTCATTGTTGTTATTATAGGGTATGCTAGTTGTTGTTATTATTATTAATTATTATTATTATTATCATCATTATTATTATTATTTTTGGTAAACAAGGCATGTGGCAGTTTGAATTAGAATGGACCTCATAGGCTCATATATTTTAATGTTTGGTTCCCAGTTGGTGAGCTGTTTAGGAAAGATTAGGAGGTATGGCTTTGGTGGAAAAGGTGTATCACTGGATATGGTGGTATTGTGTTCTCCAGAAGAGAACGGCCACAATATTAAACATAGAGGATAGGCAGTGGTAGCACATGCCTTTAATCCTAGCTTTCCAGAGGCAGAGATCTACCTGGATCTCTGTGTGTTATGGAAAGATTGACTTTGGACTACAAACTGCTCAGGAAAATTTTGAGATGGCTAGCTGAGATGATCCATCCTGACAGACTACTCAAGCAAGGAGTTGTGACAAGATCTGCACTTTCTCATTATGCAGTGACTGGACAAATGATACAGGACTTGACAACCCCAAAATTTTCTTTTCAGGATCCCCTAAAGATGTCTTCACCCACAGAAAGCAGGAAGTAATTTTAAGAAAATGACGCCCACATTCCCAAGAGGTGGGATGGGAGGTTTTTGGTTGTTTAATGAGGTTTGGATATTGTCATTGTTTACAATGGTTGGTTACAAGTTGTTAATTGTTAATGGTCAGGAAAAACGCTGAACAAGGAGATTATATTCAGAGGTTTTGTTTAAAAAAAAAGAAAAAGAAAAAAGAGAATATAGATATGAATCTACTCTGAGAAAAAAGATAAAGAAATAATAGGATAAATGGGTAGATCACTGAATCTACTCTAAAAAGAAAAATGGGGAAGATATAAAAATGACAAAAGGTAGATTATTGAATCTATTATGAAAAGAAAAAAGAGAGAATATGGATATGATAAGATCAAAAGGGATATTATGGAATCTACTTTTAAAAGGGAACTACTTTTAAATGGGATAAATAATGAAATTTTTTTGTCTGAGTTTATCAAATGTTACTGGACTGGACATTGTTATATATTAATGGAGTTTTTTCTCTGAATCTGTCAAATGTTAATGGACTAGACATAGTTAATGTAATCTTGACTGTGTTGACTGTGTATATTGTATATACTTATTGGATATAATTTTTTTGTATTAGTTATAAGCTTTTTTTAATTTTAGACAAAAAAGGGGAAATGTGGTGGTATTGTGTTCCCCAAAATATTGTGCATGATAATAAACTTATCTGGGGTCACAGAACAGAACAGTCACAATATTAAACATAGAGGATAGGCAGTGGCAACACATGCCTTTAATCCTAGCTTTCCAGAGGCAGAGATCTACCTAGATCTCTGTGTGTTCAAGGATACAGCCAAGCATGGTGACTCATGCCTTTAATCCCCGAAAGCGAGCCTTTAATCCCAGGGAGTGATGACAGAAAGCAGAAAGGTATATAAGGTGTGAAGTCCAGAAACTAGAAGCATTTGGCTGATTAAGCTTTTAGGCTTTGAGCAGCAGTTCAGCTGAGATCCATTTGGATATGAGGACTCAGAGGCTTCCAGTCTGAGTAAACAGGATCAGCTGAGGAACTGTCCAGGTGAGGAAGCTGTGACTTGTTCTGTTCCTCTGATCTTCCAGCATTCACCCCAATATCTGGCTCTGGGTTTGTTTATATTAAGACCTTTTAAGATTCATGCTACAACTGGGAGTAGGCTTTGAGAATTCAGAAGTCTACATTAGGCCCAAACTTGCTCTCTCTCTCTGACTCCTGCTGTGGGTCAGGATGCAAGCTCTCTTTTCAGCTACTGCTCCAGTGCCATGCATGTATGCTATCGTGCTGATCATGCTTATCACAGACTAACCCTCTGAAACAAAAGCAAGCCCCAATTAAATGTTTCATTTTTTTTATAAGTTGCCTTGGACATGGTGTTGCTTTGGAGCAATAGAACAGTAACTAAGAATAACACAAACTAGATTCATCTCATCTAGAAAGACAATGTCATTTGAGGAAATGCCTCTATGAGTTTGGCCTGTAGGCAAGTCTGTGAGGAAATCTCATGATTAGATTGCCATAGGGGATCCCAGCCCACTGTGGTCCTAGGTTGTATAAAAAACTCAGGCTGAGAAAGCCAGGGGGTGTAACTCAGTAAGCAGTATTCCATGGCCTCTACCTCAGTTCCTGCCTCCAGGTTCCTCCTCTGTGAGTTCCTTCTCAGACTTCCCTTCATGATAAATTATAAACTTTGAGTTAAAATAAACTATTTAAGGTTATCCTCCAGGGTCTATCCTAATGATTGCCCCCTACAACCAAGTTTCTCATATTTCCTCAACCTATTGGATCTAGTCCAGGTCCCCCCAGTGAGTGCCCTGGCCTAATCTGACAACCTCCTCCAATGCTGAAGCCAATATCTATGCTTCCACCAGTACCTGGCCTTTATGAATTGATGCATAGGTCTCTTTGCACCATCTCCACTCCGCCTTCCCCTACCCAGACTTCCCTAGTCCACCTCCAAGTTCAAGCCTGGTGAATACCCCATCCTTCTCCACACATTCTCCTTAACCCACTAGATTCAGCCTGGGTCTCACAACCATTTCAGCAGCCTAATATGGCCTTCCCTGCTTGAGCCAGGATGTTCCAAATCTATCTGTGAAACTATATGACTCTCTCATATCATATCCAACCTTTCCACCCAGATCTATCTACTCCCACACTCCACCTTGGAGCAGGAAGTACACCCAGTTCCCTCTGTCTACATGATTTTATTTCACCAAAGACATTTCCAACCTCTAGACCCAACTATCTCCACATCTTCTTCCTCAAACTTTTTTTTTATGTAACAAACCCAGAACTAACAAATAAGTCCAGGTGCCCAGATCTCGTATTAGGAAAAACAACAATGTAAAAGATCAAGCAATTATCTGCTCTCTAAAACATAACAGTCTGGCAGAAATACTTACCAATGAGAGTTATCTAGATGAAGGACAGGACACAAAATTTGAAAGAAAAATCACAAACTTCAACAAAGATTCTAAGGAGTTTAAAGAGAATTCAATGAAATAGCTCAATGAAATCAAGGAGAAAGTGCTGAAAGAAAATAAATACCTGAGTAATGCCCAAGAAAATGCAAACAAGACTTGAGAACAGAATTCAAACAGAGATAGAAAAAATGAAGAAGACTCAAGCTGAAATGAAGATGGAATTGAAAAACCCAACAGCCCAACTAGAAGACTCAAAGGAAAGCCTTACAAGCAGAATGAGTCAAACAGAAGACAGGATATCAGGTCTTGAAATAAAACAGAGGATCTAGACCAAATGAGCAAGGAACATAATTTTAAAAAAATCACACAAAAGAATAAAACATGAAATGTAAGACACAATGAAAAAAATCTTTGAATTATAAGTATAGGTGAGGAAGAAGAATCCCATCAATAACATAGAGCACATCACAAAAAGATCATTAAAAGAAAACTTCCAAACTAAGAAAAAACACACTCGTAGAAATACAATAAGCACAAAGAACACAAAACAGGCAAGACCAAAAAAGAAAATCTCCACAGCATGCAAAACTTAAAACATTAAGTATATTTAACAAACAGGGTATTGAAAGCTGCAAGACAAAAAACACAAGTCAAAAACAAAGGAAAACCTATCCCAATAACAACAGATTTGTCAATGGAAAGTCTGAAAGCCAGAAGATCCTTGATCAAGGTATTTCAAGCCCTAAAAGACTATGAAAGCAAACCTAAAATAATACCTAGCAAAACTGTCTGAAAGGTTTGAAGAAGAAAGAGAAAATTTCCACAACATAAAAAGACTAAACAATTTATATCCAACAAACTAAACCTAATTATATTATAGGAATCATTAGTTCAGGCTGAAGAGAGGAACTAGTATAGCAGAGAGACTGTGGAAAGAAATATGAAGCCATAATTATTAAAACATAAAATACCACTGAAACCACAAAACAACAGCAGCAAAAACAACAACATGATGACCATAATTAACACAGCAATACCTTTAGATATCAATGGCCTCAATTCCCCAGTCAAAAGACACAAACTGGCTGAATGGATCAAAACCTAAATTTATCTATCTGCTGCCTATAAGAAATACATCTTTGTTTTAAAGATAGACACCACCTTAAGTAAAAGGATGAACAAAAGTACTCCAATCAAATGATACCAGGTAGAAAGTAGACATCACTATGCTAATACCTGAAAAAATAGACTTTAATTAAAAAGTTCAGAAGAAATAAAGGGAAACACTACATTCTATTCAAGGTAATAGTTAACCAAGAAGGTATTACTGTCCTAAACATATATGTACCAAAGTCTGGTGTACATAATTTCATTTTAAAAGGGACTACTGTTTTGTTGTTATTTTTGTTGCATTGTTGTTAGATCAGTAGTGTTTGGTTTTACCCTAAGTCTCTGGTCTATCTAGTTTCTGGTTCTTAGTTACCCTGCCAGGGTTACTTATAGGCAGCAGATTAAATATGGGTTCCATCTATGGAATGGGCCTTAAGTCAAATCAGACATTAATTAGCTACTCACACAAGTTCTGTGCCAACATTGCCCTAGTATATTTTGCAGGCAGGACAGAATGTAGGACAATGGTTTTGTGGCTGGGATGGTGTCCACGTTTCTTTTTCAGTAGCCTGCAAAGTACCTTCCTGCACCAAGGAGACTAGAACATGGGTGTGAAGGCTCCATGTAGGCACCAGCTCAACTTCTCCATGTTCAATGAGTTTTGTGGGTGTTGTCCTCACCTTTGGGGCTCTACTGTCAGTTCGTGGAGAGCAAACCTTTGTCTGAGAAACATCCTGAGTTGTTTGGGGATTTCCATGAGACACCTCCCCTCCAGTCCAACAACTCAATTAAATGTAACCCACCACTGGAAGCCTCAACTGGCAACAAGAGATAGCTGGTTGAGACTCTGCATTCCTCATTACCAGGAGTCCTCATTAGGCATTAGGATCACCTTCACACATCCCAGAAAGTTTCTACCGCACTAGGTTTCCACACAACCTCCCAAACACCAGTGGTCCTAAAAAAGTATCAATAAAATGACAACTAATGATATTGTGCTACACTCATAGATCAGTGCCTAATTCAGTCATCATCAGAAAAGCTTTGCCAGCAACAGATAGAAACAGATGCAGAGACCCACAGCCAGACATTACATCTCTCAGAGCTCAGAGAACACCAAGGAAGAGGAGATGGAAAACATGTAAGATCCAGAGGGGATGGAGGACACCAGGAGAATAAGACCCTCTGAATCAACTAAGAAAAGTGCATATGAGTTGACATATAGTGAAACAGCAAGCACAGAACCAGCATGTGTCTGGAATAGGTCTTCTGGCTACATATTATAGCTTTTAGCTTAGCATTTTTATAGGACTCCTGACTGTGAGAATGAGTAGGTCTCTGACTCCTGTGCCTGCTCTTAGACTCCTTCCCTCCCATTGGGGTGCCTTGTCCAACTTCAATATGATAGTTTTTGCTTCATTTTATTATATTATATTTTGTTTTGTCATGTTTGGTTGTTGTCTCTTATCATCCTTTTCTTTTCTAAAGAAAAACAGAAAGGGAGTGGATCCATAGTGGAGGGAAGATGGGGGCAGGGTTGCTGGGAAGAATAGAGGGATAGGAAATTACAGTTGGAATATAATATATGAGAAAAGAATCTATTTTTAATAAAAGGAAAAATTAAAACAAAATGCAAACAAAACAAGCAAAACTTCCAAGATACAATAAAAAGCAGTCCTATGAAGGGGATTTATATATAGCTCTAAGTGCCTACATTAAAAAATCAGGAAGAGAACAAATAAATGGATTAATGATGCAACTCAAAAAAACTGGAAAAACAGGAACAAACCAAATCCAAACCCAGTTGTTGGTAAGTAATAATAAAAATAAGAGTAAAATCAATGGAATAGAAACAAAGAAAGCAAGACAAAGAATAAAAAAATCTTCGTGCTGGTTCTGTGAAAAAAATAAGCAAATCTGAGATAGCCTAGGCAAAATGAACCATAGGAAAGAAAGAGAGGACCCAAATTAACAGAATCAGGAGTAAGGAGAAACATTAAAACACACCAAAGCAATTCAGAATATTATAGGGGAACATTTTTTAAAACCTGTCCTCCATTAAACTGGAAAACCTAAAAGAAATTTATTATTTTTCTAGATTTAGGTAAACTACCAAAATTAACCCAAAAAGTCAATGACCTAGACAGAATCATAACAAAAGGGAAAATTAAATAGTAATAAAAATATTTTCTGCTAAAAGAAAGGTCAAGGACAAGATGTATTCACAGAAGAATCATCAGGACCAAATGTATTCACAGAAGAGTCATATTAGCTATTTAAAGAAGATCTACAGCCAGAACTTAAAGTATTCAAAAACAGAAACAGAAGGAACAATCCCAAACTTCTATGAAACCAGTGTCCAATCTAAGATCCAAACCAGGTAAAAATACATCAACAACAAAAGCAAAAAATCCATAATGTACATAAACTCAAAAATCCTCAATAAAATACTTTCAAAGAGAATACAGATATGCATTAAAAGATTATGCACCATAAACAAGTTGACTCTATCCCTGAAATACAAGTATGGTTTAACATATGTGATACATTGTCACAATTGAGTATTACTTAGCAGTAAAAAACAATGACATCATGAAATTTGTAGACAAATGAATGGAACTAGAAAAAAAATTATCCTGAGTGAGGTAACCCAGACCCAGAAAGACAAACAAAGTATGTATTCACTTTTAAGTGAATGTTAGACACAAAGCAAAGGCTATAATCCACAACCCCAGAGAAGCTAGGTAAACAGGAGGACACCAAGAGGGACAAAAACATGCATTGATCACCCTAGGAAAGGGAAATAGTGAAGATTTCCTGGGCAAACTGGGAGGAGGGTAGAGGGGAGTGGATGGAGATGGGAACATGAGGGATATAGATGGCCTGGTTTGGGGAAGGACAGAGAGAGAGAGAAAGAGAGAGAGAGAGAGAGAGAGAGAGAGAGAGAGAGAGAGAGAGAGAGCGCAATGAAAGAGATATCTTGATAGAGGGAGCCATTATGGGGTTAGGGAGAAATCTGGTGCTAAGGAAATTCCCAGGAACCCACAAGGAAGTCCCCAGCTAAGACTCCTAGAAATGGTTGAGAGGGTGCCTGAACTACCCTTCCCCTGTAATCAGATTAGTAACTACCTTAATTCTCAACATAGAACCTACATCCAATAACTGATGGAAGAAATGCAGAGATTCACAGCCGAGCACTGGGCAGAGCTCCTAGAGTTCAGTTGAAGAGAGGGAGGAGGAATTTTATGAGCAAGGAGGGTCAAGATCATGATGGGGAAAACCACAGAGACAGCTCACCCAAGCTAATGGAAGCTCTCGGACTATGGACTGACAGCTGGGGACCCTGCATGAGACCCAACTAGGCCCTCTGAATGTGTATGACAGTTGTGTGGTTTGATCTGTTTTGCGGGGCCCCTGGCAGTGTAACCTGGATTTATTCCTGGTGCATTGAACTGGCTTTTGGAGCTCATTCCCTATGGTGGGATACATTGCTCATCTTTGATGTAGTGGGGAGGAGCTTGGTCCTGTCTCAACTTGGTATGCCAGCCTGTGATGACTCCCCAAGAGAGGTCTTATCCTCTCTGAAGAGTGTATGAGGAGTTGGGGGGGAGGGGAAGAAGGAGAGGGGAAAGAGAGGGAACCACAGATAACTAATAAACACTGAAAGAAATGTTCTACATCTTTAGCTACCAAGGAAACGCAAATCAAACTACTTTGAGATTTCTTCTTATCACAGTCAGAGTAGCCAAGATTAATAAAACATGGTAGCACATGCTAGCAAGGATGCAGAGAAAGGAAAACACTAATTCATTGTTAGTAAAAGTACAAACCTGTACATTCACTTCAGAAATCACTGCACTTGTTCCTTAGCAAGCTAGGAATAGATCTGTCATAAGACCCAGCTATACCACTCTTGAGATAATACTCAAAGGCCTCTACATCCTACTACAGAGACATTTGCTTATCTATATTCATTACTGTTGTACTCATACTGTCCGGATATTGAAAACATCCCAGAAGATTGGAAACATCCATTAACTGATTAATGGATAATGAAAATGTGGTATGTTTGCAGAATGGAATATTATTCACCTGTTAAGAAAAATGAAATTATTAAATTCATAGAAAAATGGATAGCACTAGAAATGATCAACCTAAGTGAGACAATGTAGATGTCCAAAACAAATATTGCATGTTTTCTTCTAAGTATGGATGTTATCTTTTAAGCTTTCAATATGTGTGCTGTAACCTGAATAACCCCAGAGGTTTGGTACCTAGTACAGGACTACAGGGAGGAGAGAATCTTCCAAGGAAGGGGAAATAGAATATATTGTTATAGAGAGACAAAGATTAATATAGAATATTGGGATTAAATAGGGAGAAGCTGGGAGAGAAAATGGAAGGAATATGGGGAGGAACAATTAACACTCAAAGACATTTAAAAACCATATGAAAACCTACTACTGTATAAGCTTCCTAAAATATGTATATAATATGAAAGGAATATAGAGTCACCAAATAATAGGGGATAATGCTCCAATTAGACATCTTATGCCACCAAGTAAGACATCCAGTGCCTGGAATCAGCTACATTTTGTTAAGTCATTGAATAAAGGGGTTCTATGGAAGCCACCAAACATCATAAGCTATGTGACCAAGACCAAAATGACCAAGACCAGTGGAGACACCACTTATATCATGAAACATGGAGAAATTGAACTGGTGCTTAATTAAAAGCTTCACCTCTACTGACTAGCATTCATGATACTGGGAGATACTTTACATGATACTGGAAGGTATTCTGCATGCTACCAGAGGAGAAAGGTAATCATCAATATCACCTAGCTACAAACCCTGGTACCTACAGCAGTGACTTGTCTGCAAGAAATACTGGTGCAAGAGGGACTCAAATGTTACAAGAATAACCATTCACTTTTAGATTGGACTTAAGGCCCATTCCATGAGATAGAACACATTCCTGACACTGTTAAAGTAGCCAAGAACCAGGGAGTAGATAGGATATGGGCCTACACAAAACCCACTACCATTATTTGGCTAAAGGAATATAGCAGTGACATGAATCCTAATGTCATATTGCTATACCCATAGATCAGTACCTCATTCAACCCATATGAGAGGAGCTTCTTCTTGTTGTAGATGGGAATTAATACAGAGACCCACAACTGGACAGGGTATAGAGAGTGAGAGACTTTGGATCACTCAGTCCTAAATGGGATGTTTTTACCAAAGCCCTCCCCTCAAGGCTCAGAGATCTATATAGGAAAGGAATGGGAAATGTTGTAGGAGCCAAAAATAATGGATGACTCTGAAGAAAACAGTATCGATCAGAAAGAGCA
>CABHPQ010070276.1:0-30030 GCA_902168405.1 Peromyscus aztecus
AGGCAAGATCCAATCAGCTCTCTTTATAAGATCAATTCTATCACTTTTGGGATATTTGCTGTTAATTTCTCCCAAAAAATTACTGCAAGCTCTTTGCCAAGGTTCACTTTCTGTCCATATTTTTTCAATGTCCTCCTTAGTTAAAGGTACGACAATTTCTGCTGGGTCAATTCCTGCTAATTGACGAAGTCTCAATTTCCCTTTCCAAATCAAGTCAGAGATTTTTTCCACATAAGTGGAACCCCATTATGGAGTAAACCCCAGAGGACTTGTACCTGGACAGATATGGCAGATGGATGTCACCCATGTTCCTTCTTTTGGTAAATTAACGTTCATACATGTTACTGTAGATACATTCAGTGGATTCATTTGTGTCTCTGCTCACAGTGGAAAAGCCACCAAAGATGTTATCAATCATATGTTACATGTCTTCACAGTGCTGGATCACCCAAAATGTGTAAAAACTGATAATGGCCCGGGATATACTAGTAATAAATTTAGGCAGTTTTGTTTACAATTAGGAATTAAACACATCACTGGAATACCCTATAACCCTCAAGGCCAGGGTATCGTGGAGAGAGCCCACAAAACTTTAAAAAATACTCTTAATAAACTCAGCTCACAAGAGATATTGTTTCCCCTTAAGGGAAACCAAAAAGCTCTGCTTTCTCATGCTCTCTTTGTGTTAAATTTTTTGACATTGGATATTTTTGGAAAATCTGCGGCTGAGCAACACTGGCACCCAGAAACTAAACAAGGATATGCTCAGGCCCTTTGGAAAGATCCAACCACTGGAAAATGGGGCGGCCCTGATCCAGTTATAATCTGGGGAAAAGGGTCTGCATGCATCTATGATTCCAAGGAGAATGGAGCTCGTTGGCTACCAGAAAGACTGATTAAGCCCTACTCTACACAAGCTGCCTCCCTAGACTAAGGAAATAATAACTGTTACGTCCAGGATACAGCCCTGAGACAAAATTTCTTTTTTCTTCCCTTATAGAAACGCCTGCAGCTTGGAAAATGAAGGGAGCCACGAACCTCTCAATGGCGAGACCTGTTCATCGCAGGCCTCGGGGAATCAACCCACGCCTCCAAAGAGACTGGAGAATCAACCCAAGCCTCTGAAGAGACTGGAGAACCAACCCCTGCTTTATTGTCTGCCTACTACTCCTCCCCCTCTTTTGCATTTCCAAAGAAAGCCCCCATGCTATCAAAAAGCTTACCTGGCAGATTTTAACACAAACAGGAGAGGAGGCCTGGAGAGTTACTGCAAACCATGCCCCTTACTCCTGGTGGCCGCTACTCACTCCTGACTTCTGTCAGCTAGCTGCAGGATTAGATTCTTGGGATATACCTACTATTAGCCAACACCAGTTAAATGGCACAGGAGGGCAAACATTTACAGGCCGCTGGTCAGGCCCTTTTGGAATACTTCATGGTATTAACCCTGCCGTGATGACTGCCCCAGGCTGTGCTAGTCCTGCAGCCCATTGTGGGTTGGCGCAATCTGACTTCTATGTCTGTCCCAAGGACAGTAGAGGCCAAGCCACAACTGCCAGATGTGGAGGAGTCGAGGATTTCTTTTGTGCTCAATGGGGGTGTGAGACCACAGGGGCAGCTTACTGGCAACCATCTTCATCTTGGGACCTTATTTCAGTTACAAGGGGATACAGTGAGCCTGACACATATAGCCGTTTCTGCTATAGTCCCGATAACTGGGAAGCCCATAGTCACAGGCTATCACTTCCTTTAAACATAACTTTTATTCCCCAAGGTAAGGCAAATCGAGAATGGCCCTCGGGAAAAACATGGGGACTCTGCTGGTATCTCTATGGTGTAGACAAAAAAGTCATTTTCATGATCCAACTAAAAATAGAAAACCCGAACCCAACATCAGTGGGTTCCAACTCAATTCTCCCTGACCAAAAGATTCCTTCCAATCACAAGAAAGTGCCATCACCTCGTCCCTCCCCCTACCCTGCACCAAGCACCGTGACTAACATCATGGGTTCCAGTAACAGCACTCTCCTTGTTCCTTTTGGGGGAACTAGGGATAGATTGTTTAATTTGATTCAGGGAGCCTATATGGCCCTAAATGCCACAAATCCAAACAAGACCTTGGATTGCTGGCTTTGCCTTACCTCCAGTCCTCGCTATTATGAGGGAATCACCTTTCAGTCTGCTGCAAACAACCTCACTTCCCCGAGCAGTAGGTGTCAGACTAAGCCCCATAAACGGACACTCTCTGAGGTCTCTGGACAAGGTTCCTGTCTGGGCAGAGTCCCACCGACCCATAGACACCTCTGTAGCCAAACACTGACACCCTATAAAAGAAGCTATTATCTCGAGGCACCCAACATGTCCTACTGGGCCTGCAACACAGGATTAATCCCTTGCCTGTCTGCTCAGATATTTAATAATTCTCATGAATTTTGTGTAATGGTTCAGCTATGGCTTTGTGTCACCTATCATGAAGAAAGCTCAGTGATGGAATTCTTTGAGCAGAGAGGCAGATATACTTGAGAACCTGTGTCTATGACTATAGTCCTCTTGTTAGGTATTGGAGGCATTGCTGCAGGAATTGGTACAGGAACTACTGCCCTCATACAAAACAACCACCTTATGCAGTTACAAATGGCTATGACCACTGACCTAGAGGCCATAGAGAGATCCATTTCTGCCATGGAGAAATCTTTAACCTCGCTCTCAGAGGTGGTGTTACAAAACAGAAGAGGTTTGGATTTGCTATTTTTAAAGGAGGGAGGCTTAAGTGTAGCCTTAAAGGAAGAATGCTGCTTTTATGCAGATCACACTGGAATAGTCAGAGAATCAATGGATAAACTAAGAGAAAGATTGGCCCAAAGAAAACGTGATTTTGACAATCAGCACAATTGGTTTGAGGGCTGGCTGAAAGAATCCCCTTGGCTTTCTACCCTGATCCCCACCCTCCTGACCCCCTGATTATTTTCCTTCTCCTCCTCACCTTTGGTCCATGGGCTTTTCAACAGCTAACAGAATTCATAAAAAATCAGATTGATTCGGCTCTATCAAAAACTATCTCAGTACACTACCATCGTTTAGAAACTGGAGATCAAGCTATTAAAACAGGTGAAAGGCTCAGGTTCAGCATCCTACGACCCTAAAAACCCCCTACCACTAAAGGCTAGAGGGTACTCAATGACGGGATTAGTATGGGGCCTGTGCTGGGGGCACAACGTACAGAGGTCGTCGAGACCGGCTCAACATGGCACGTTGCCAGACACAGGATGCAACCCGTACAGCTTAAGGCAGAGGCCCTCTCGAATTATGACCAAAGCCCACCCTGGTCATTTTAAAGAAAAAAAGGGGAATTGTTGGGGACCAAAAGTTGGATGACTGTGCTGTGACCTTTCTTGCTTGGATGATCTGACATAACTGTACCCTTGACAACCATTACTAAGTTACAAAAAACAATAACTCCCGGAAAAACCACAAAATGTACCTTTAGATTAATGTACTTTTAGACTAACTTCCTTGAGTATGTTCAGTTGGTCAGTTGCACAAGCATTGGACCAAAGAGACCTCTTTCGGACTTTAATCTTCAAAGAAACCTCTCCTGCAGCTCTATTCTTCAAAGAAACTTCACCTGGACCCCATTCATCAACCCATTCTTCAAGCTTTCATTTCCCCTTCATTTTTCCTATCTACCAGCATATATAAACCCATTTCCCCTTGCAATAAACAAGACCTTGACACAACTCAGACTGACTCTGTCATTTTATGTGCTTGGTCTCCATTCTTCTCTCGCCCCCATTGGTTTTTAGGAGGTGCCTCCTCAAGTCCCACAAATAACCTGGCCTGCTGGATGGGTCAATACATTACCCCTCTGAAGCTTCTTTTTTGTCCAAAGTCTCTTGGTCTGTTGCTGGACGCACGTCTCTGGAGGGTACCCATATCGGTGTGGTGGTATTCTGGGGAAAAATGCAAGCATATCCTCGCCCCCAGGTTAATAGGGGAGCAGGGGGTTGCCACTGAAGGGTAATGGGATCCCTTCAATGCACCAATGGCAATGGTGTCTCCCAAGGCAAGTAAATAAGTGTGTTGTCCAATTTGGGCTTGTATGACAGGGTTAACATATGGTCCTCAGCCTGTGGACATGTCAAGAGAAACACCAATGTTGATCTGCATAGTAAAATGAGCCTGAGCCTCAACCTGGTTATCATAGGCAGCTCGCCAATTAAGGAAGACCATAGGCTCCAACACAGCCTTCATCAAAAGGTGCCAGTCATAATAAGTCTGTAAATGCATTGCCCATTGCCATAGGACTTGCTCAAAATACAGTGAGTCAGGACCCAATTCATTAGCAGCCTTATGGACCAAAGACAGGTCTGCAAGAGGGGTAGGTATCCATGGCTGGTTGGCCGCATTGGGGCCCACATTAACTGGAAATGCCATGGTGGGCATGTGTGGCACCATAGGTAGAACAGGCTGGGAGGAATGTGGAGCAGCTGTCTCGGCAGGCAGACATCCAGTCAAATCACTCTGTGTATACTGCAGTGAGGGGGTAGCTGCTCGAGGCATCGGGGGAACAGAGAGAGGGGCTGCTGGTATAGGCTTAGATGCTGCTGCAATCATTTCCTCTCTTTTTCCATCCCTTTCCTTCACTTTACATCTATTCTCATGTCTCTCCTTGTTAGCAGAGGCAGAGGAAATAACAGTCATGGATGGAATGAAGGCGATAGATAAGTTAGTGTTACATTGTTTCTGGTAGTGCTTATTGTGGGCCTCAGTAGAGGATGACATTAGGCCAGCAATTATAGTCAACAAAATGGGCATAATAAACAATTGGAGAGTTACTCCTGAGGCCAATTCCTTTTTTCTGGCCAGGAACAGAACTTTCATCCAAAGATCAGGTTCCCATATGCTCTCTGAAGAGGTCCATGGAGTAAGCTCCACAGCCTCCACCCAAAACCTTTCTAGTTCTGATGTTGTAGCCCAGAGCCCCTGGCTGGTTAGGAGGGACTTAAGGGCTCCAGTAGGGGCCTCTTTAAGGCGAGGGAAGAAATTTCCCATAGTGTTAGAAGGTAGGATAAACAACAGTGACTAAGGCTCTGTTTTTTAAGGGTCCAGCCCTTATAAGGAAACACTAGGCAAGCCTGAACAAAAGTATATGCCACCCTACCGTACTGACAGATTCACAAACAAGACAAACAGAAAGAAGAAAGTGGGGGTCCCAGCACATACCTGCTGAAAGGACTGAATTCATACAACCAACGTAGAGGGGCCTACTCACTGAAATATACCGCTCAAGGGGGCTTCTCAACCAGCACCGCACATGAGTATAGGGAGACAAACAGACCCTGTTCAAGTACCAAATTTCCCGGGTTTCGGCACCAGATGTAGCAGGGTCCTTGCTGTTGTTCCCTGTCAAACCACACAGACTCTGGGAGAATGTCGAAACAACAAGCTCACTTTATTCAGGAAAAGGCCAAACTCACTTTATTCAGGAAGAGGCAAGCCTTATATACCCTCCACCCCACCCTGGGGGGAGGTCTAATGAATATGCATCAGCTGGTGTGACATGGCTGTCTCTCATTGGTCCAGGTCATCTCCAGATCATGTTTCAGCTGCTGTTGCTAAGACCATCAGGCAGACCCAGGCTGGCTCTCACGAAGTATCTTTTTTACTTGTTTGGGCCGTCTGAACTTCAAGCCTGTTAGGGATGAATCATCCCAAAAGCCACCTAGTGTCCGAGGTGTGAATCCAGAGAGAGAGAGAGAGAGAGAAAGCGTAGCTACTAAAAGCTTAAATCCAGTCATGTGTTCCCGCTTGAGCTGAGTCAAGCCTTGGCTCTGGCTTCCTTAAGCTCCAACCATGTGCGTTGGCTTTACAGGTAGGGGCCCTGTTCGGCAGGCCAGGCCTGAGTTGTTTGTAGCACCAGCTTTAAGCTAACCGCTTGGGGCTACGGTCAGTTCAGCCTGAGGCCAAGCCGACCTGGGCCTAGGCTAGGGAGCCGGACACCCAGGCGGGAAACTGGACTGGCCGCCAAGCCAAGCCAAGCAGTTTTTAATGGATTCTTGTCACGTTGGGCACCAAATGTAGATGTAACCAACCGTCTTATTAAATAAGAAACACAGAGCCAATGTAAAGATAAAAGCCCAAGAGGTCAGAGCTAAGAGCCTTACCTGCCTGCTGCAGCTAGCCTCTTCAGCCAAGAGACCTCTCTGAAAGAAAGCTACTTCCTGTCTGTTTGTCTTTAAATAGACTTTCTGTTCTGCCTTCTCATTGGTTGTAAACCCAACCACTTGACTGCCTCGTCACTGCCTGTCTGTACAGACCTCCAGACACACATTGGAGTGTGTATCTCCAATGCTGGCTGTATCCTTGAACACACAGAGATCTACCTAGCTCTGCATACCAAGTGCTGGGATTAAAGGTGTGCGCCACAAACACCCAGCTCTGCTATGGCTTGTTATTAGCTCTGACCCCCAGGCAACTTTATTTATTGACATACAAATAAAATCACAATTCAGTACAAATAAAATATCACCATATAAGTCCATCCTGCAACAATTGGGAACAGAAAACAGGTCCCACCCTGCACCAATTGGGAATAGCTGCTCCCTGAAACAGAGCCCACTGGTGCCCATTGGACTAAGATCTGCTCCCTGAGACACAGAATCCATCAGCACCAATTGGACCAAGAGCCTGGCTTAAACCAAGAGCTCCCATTAGACCAAGAGTATCAATCGGACCAAAAGAGGCTCCCTCAGACACAGACACCACTTGCACGAAGCAGAGGAAGAGATGGGTAGATGCCAGTGCAAAAATACAGTCAACAACATAAAGACCAATATGGCACCATCAGAACCTAGGGGTACTACAACAGCAAGATGTGAACATCCCAAAGCAGAAGAAGCAGAAGAAATAGACCTTAAAAATGACTTTAAGAAGATGATAGAGGCCGTTAAAGAGGAAATAAAAACTACACTTAAAGAATTAAAAAAAAGACAAACAAAAACTTGGAAGAAATCAATAAATCCCTTAAAGAAAGCCGAGAGCCGGGCAGTGGTGGCGCACACCTTTAATCCCAGCACTCAGGAGGCAGAGCCAGGCGGATCTCTGTGAGTTCGAGGCCAGCCTGGTCTCCCAAGCGGGTTCCAGGAAAGGCACAAAGCTACACAGAGAAACCCTGTCTCGAAAAATCAAAAAAAAGAAAAAAAGAAAGCCAAGAAAAAGCAATTAAAAAAGTGAATGAAAAAGTTCAAGATCTGAAAACTTAAATAGAGGCAATAAAGAAAACACAAACTGAGAGAACGCTAGAAATGGAAAATCTGAGTAAACAAACAGGAACTACAAACTAACAAAATGCAAGGGATGGAAGAGAGACTCTCTGGCGTTGAAGATACAATAGAGGAAATAGATTCATCAGTCAAAGAAAACACTAAAGACAAAAAAAAGTCATAACTCAAAATGTCCAGGAAATTTGGGACACCATGAAAAGACCAAAACTAAGAATAATAGGGATAGGAGAAGAATACCAGCTCAAAGGCACAGAAAATATATTCAACAAAATCATAGAAGAAATCTTTCCCAACATAAAGAAGGAAATTCCTATGAAGGTACAAGAAGATTACAGAACACCAAATAGACTGGATCAAAAAAAAAAGACCCCTCACCACATAATAACTAAACATACAGAATAAAGAAAAAATATTAAGATCTGCAAAGGAAAAAGTCCAAGTAACATATAAAGGCAGACCCATCAGAATAACACCTGATTTCTCAATGAAGACTCTGAAAGCCAGAAGGTCCTGGACAGATGGTATGTGGTATGCACACACTAAGAGACCATGGATGACAATGCAGACTATTATATCCAGCAAAACTCTCAATCACCATAGATGGAATAAACAAAATGTTCCATGATAAAAACCAGATTTAAACAATAACTATCCACAAATCCAGCCTACAGAAAGCACTAGAAGGAAAAATCCAAACTAAGGAAGTTAGATACACTCATGAAAACACAGTAACACCAAAAAATACCAAAGAAGAGAAATACACAAAACTACCAACAAAAAAATAACAGGAATTAACAATCATTGGTCATTAATATCCATTAATATCAGTGGTCTCAATTCACCTATAAAAAGACACAGGCTGACAGAATAGACACAAAAACAGGATCCAATCTTCTGCTGCATAAAAGAAACACACCTCAACTTTAAAGACAGACACTACCTCAGAGTAAAAGGCTGGGAAAAGACTTTCCAATCAAATGGAATTAAGAAGTAAGCTGGTGTAGCTATCCTAATACCTAAGGAAATAGACTTCAAACTAAAATCAATCAAAAGGGATTGGGAAGGACATTACATACTTATCAGGGGAAAATCCACCAAAATGAAGTCTCAATTCTGAACATTTATGCCCCAAATACAAGGATACCCATATCTGTAAAAGAAACATTACTAAAGCTTAAATCACACATCAAACCCCACTCTCACCACCGGATAGATCTGCCAGACTGAAACTTAACAGAGAAATAAGGGACCTAACAGAAGTTATGACTCAAATGGACTTAATAGATATCTACAGAACATTCCACCCTAACACAAAAGATTATACCTTCTTCTCAGCACCCCATGGAACCTTCTCTTAAATTAACCACATGGTCAGTCACAAAGTAAATCTCAACATATATAAAAAAAATTGGAATAACCTTCTGTATTTTATCAGATCACCATGACTAAAAGTTAGATTTCAACAACAACAAAATTTACAGAAACCCTAAAATCTCATGGGAAACTGAATAACGCCCAAATGAATCACCAATGGGTCAAGGAAGAAATAAAGAAAGAAATTAAAGATTTCCTAGAATTCAGTGAAAATGAAAGTACAACATACCCAAACTTATAGGACACTATGAAAGCAATGCTAAGAGAAAAATTCATAGCACTAAATACCCATATAAAGAAGATGAAGAAATCTCACACTAGTAACTTAACAGCATACCTGAAAGCTCTAGAATAAAAAGAAACAAACTTACCCAGGAGGAATCAACACCAGGAAATAATCAAATTGAGAGCTGAAATCAAAGAAATAGAAACAAGAAGAACAATACAAAGAATCAATAAAACAAAGAGTCGGTTCTTTGAGAAAATCAACAAGATAGACAAGCCCGTATCCAAATTAACCAAAAAGCAGAGAGAGAGAGCATCCAAGTCAACAAAATCAGAAACGAAAAGGGAGACATAACAACAGATAATGAGGAAATCCAGAGAATCATCAGGTCATACTTCAAAAAACTGTACTCCACAAAATTGGAAAATCTGAAAGAAATGGACAATTTTCTGGATAGGTACCATATACCAAAGTTAAATCAATACCAGATAAACTATTTAAACAGTCCAATAACCCCTAAGGAAATAGAAACAGTCATTAAAAGTCTCCCAACCAAAAAAAAGCCCAGGACCAGATGTTTTCAGTACAGAATTCTACCAGAATTTCGAAGAAGAGCTAATTCCAATACTCTTCAAATTGTTCCACACAATAGAAACAGAAAGAACACTACCAAACTCTTTTTATGAGGTTACAGTTACCCTGATACCCAAACCACACAAAGATGCACCAAAGAAAGAGAATTACAGACCAATCTCCCTCATGAACATTGATGCAAAAATATTCAATAAAATATTGGCAAACCAAATCCAAGAATACATCAAAAAATGTATCCACCATGATCAAGTAGACTTCATCCCAGGGATGCAAGGAGGGTTCAACATACGAAAATCTGTCAATGTAATACATCATATAAATAAACTGAAAGGAAAAAAAAACACAATCATCTCATCAGATGCTGAAAAGGCCTTTGACAAAATCTAACACACCTTCATGATAAAGACCTTAGAGAGATCAGGAATACAGGGAACATACCTCAACATAATAAAGGCAATTTACAAAAACCCAACAGCCAACATCAAATTAAATGGAGAGAAACTCAGAGCGATTGCACTAATATCAGGAACAAGACAAGGCTGTCCACTCTCCCCATATTTATTCAAAATAGTACTTGAAGTTCTAGCTAGAGCAATAAGACCACAAAAGGAGATCAAAGGGAGAGACTTGGAAAGGAAAGAAGTCAGGCTTTCACTATTTGCAGATGATATGATAGTGTACATAAGTGGCCCCAAAAATTCTACCAGGGAATTCCTACAGCTGATAAACTCCTTCAATAATGTGGCAGGATACAAGATTAACTAAAAAAAAAAAAAGTAGCCCTCCCATATACAAATGATAAAAGGGCTGAGAAAGAAATCAGAGAAACATCACCTTTACAATAGCCACAAATAATAAAAAATACATTGGGGTAACTCTAACTAAGCAAGTGAAGGACCTGTATGACAAGAACTTTAACTCTTTGAAGAAAGAAATTGAAGAAGATATCAGTAAATGGAAATATTCCCCATGGTCATGGATGGGTAGGATTAACATAGTAAAAATGGCAATCTTACCAAAAGCAATCTACAGATTCAATGCAATCCCCATCAAAATACCAACACAATTCTTCACAGACCTGGAAAGAACAATACTCAACTTCATATGGAAAAAACAAAAAACCCAGGATAGCTAAAAGAATCTTGTATATTAAAACAACCTCTGGAGGCATCACCATCCCTGACTTCAAGCTCTGCTATAGAGCTACAGTAATAAAAACACCTTGATACTGGCATAAAAACTGACATGTGGACCAGCGGAATAGAATTGAAGACCCTGTCATTAATCTGCACACATATGAACACTTGATTTTTGACAAAGAAGCCAAAACTGTACAATGGAAAAAAGAAAGCATCTTCAACAAATGGTGCTGGCATAACTGCATGTCAACATGGAGAAGATTACAAATAGATCCATATCTGTCACAATGCACAAAACTGAAATCCAAGTGGATCAAAGACCTCAACATAAATCCAGTTACTCTGAACCTGATAGAAGAGCAAGTAGGAAGTAGTCTTGAATGCATTGATACAGGAGATCACTTCCTAAATATAACGCCAGTAGCACAGACACTGAGAGAAACAATTACTAAATGGGACCTCTTGAAACTGAGAAGCTTCTGTAAGGCAAAGGACATGGTAAAGAAGACAAAACGACAGCCTACAGAATGGGAAAAGATCTTTACCAACCCCACATCTGACAGAGGACTGATCTCCAGAATATATAAAGAATTCAAGAAACTAGACATCAAAATGCCTAACAGTCTAATTTAAAAATGGGCTATAGAGCTAAACAGAGAATTCTCAATGGAAAAATCTCAAATGGCTGAAAGACATTTAAGGAATTGCTCAATATCCTTATTCATCAGGGAAATGGAAATCAAAAGGACTCCGAGATATCATCTTACACCTGTCAGAATGGCTAAGATCAAAAACAGTGAAGTTGGAGAGGATGTGGAGCATGGGGAACACTCCTACACTGTTGGTGGAAATGAAAACTTGTACAGCCACTTTGGAAATCAGTATGGTGGTTTCTCAGAAAATTGGGAATCTATCTTCCTCAAGACTCAGCTATACCACTCTTCGGCATATACCCAAGGAATGCTCAATCATACCACCATGACAGATGCTCAACTATGTTCATAGCAGCAGTATTTGTAATAGCCAGAACCTGGAAACAACCTAGATGCCTTTCAACTGAAGAATGGATAAATAAAATGTGGTACATATATACTACTCAGCCGAGAAAAACAATGACATCATGAGGTTTGCAGGTAAATGGATGGAACTAGAAAATATCATCCTAAGTGAGGCAACCCAGACTCAGAAGAACAAACATGGCTTGTACTCACTCATAAGTTGGTACTAGATATAAAGCAAAGGATAACCAGACTGTAACCCACAGCTCCAGGGAGGCTAGTTAGTAAAGAGGACCCTAAGAAAGACACAGGGATTGCCCAGTAACAGAGAAATGAATGAGATCTACATGAGCATACTGGGGGTGTTAGGGGGGTAATGGAGGGCAAGGGACAGGGGATGAGAGCTTAGAGGAGTGGGAAGTTAGAGCTAGAATGGAAACAGAGTGGGATAACAAGGAATGAGATACCATGACAAATGAAGCCACCATGGGAATAGGGAGAAGCAGAGTGCTAGGGAGGTTCCCAGGAATCCACAGGGATGACTCCACCATAGACTACTGGCAATAGTCGAGAGAGTGCCTGAGCTGGCCTACTCTGGTGATCAGATGGCTGAATACCCTAACTGTCATCATAGAACCCTCATCTGGTGACTGATGGAAGCAAATGCAGAGATCCACAGCCAGGTCCCAGGTGGAGCTCCAGGAGTCCAATTGATGAGAGAGAGGAGGGATTCTATGAGCAAGGGATATTAAGACCATGACTGGAAAAATACAGATACAACTAGCCAAACTAGTGCAAACACATGAACTGTGGACCAATAGCTGAGGAGCAGCTTGGATCTGCCTCAACTGAATGTACCAAGCTCTGCTGACTCCCCATGAGAGACCTTGCCTTAGAGGAGGTGGGAATGAGGGGTGGGTTGGAGGGGAATGTTGGGGGGTAGGAGGAGGGAGGACAGGGGAATCTGTGGTTGGTATGTAAAATAAATAGAAAGTCTCTTAATAAAAAAAAGAGAGAGATAGCATAGGTTCTTTTTTATGACAAGACGTGTCTGCTCCTGGCAGCAACAATCTACTTCAGATAAGATGATGGGCATTGAAGAAACTCCATATGACGTTTACTTTCTTTGTGGCAAGAAAGTGCCCTTGCCTCAACTGCTGACAGTATGCTGTCCAAATTTGACAAGCAGGACACAAAAGAAAGGACTGCCAAACTTTGCCAAGACAAGGTAAGAGAGCCCTTCAGAAAATCTAGCTTCACAGATGAGTCTATCAAATATTCTAGGCTGGTAGGCTGAAGATGGGTAGCCCAATGTTGAAAAGTAACCTCTGGTGACTATCCAGGCAGCCAGATGTTTCTGTCATTTCTCATATTTTTTGGAAGTTGCTTGCTTGCACTTCCTGCTTACTCAGGTAATATTATTTCCTTCTCAGGTCTCTGAGGGAGTTGAAGACTAGATAGTTATATAGTTATAGTTCTCCTTGTTTACTAGACTCAGAAAAGAAACTACCAAAACAGATGTAAAGTGTATAAGGTTGAGAGACATCAAAAAATAGTTTTAGATAGTAATGCAAGTTAGGATAGAAATTTAATTAGGTACAAGACTTTGGACTCACCAAGATAGGCTACATAATAGAGTATTTTCTCTGAATTTGTCAAGTGCAAATGAACTAGACATTGTTGATGTATTTATTCCCTGTTTATATTGTGCATAATTATTGTGCTTATGTACATAGTTTTTCTAATATTAGTTATAACCTTTTTTATTTTCGACAAAAAAGGGGGAAATGTAGTGATACTTTGTGATCTAACAAATAAAGCTTGCCTGAAAATCAGAGTGTAGAGCTAAGCCACTAGTTAACCATAGAGGCCAGACAGTGGTGGCACACACCTTTAATCCCAGAACTTGGGAGGCAGAGGCAGATGGATCTCTGTGAGTTCAAGGCCACCCTGGGCTACACCAGACTGATCCAGTCTAAAAGATAAACAGAGCCAGGCAGTGGTGGTGGCTCACAACTTTAATCCTAGCACTAGGGAGGTGGAGACAGGAATATAAGGTGGGTGGAAGACAGGATCCCAGCATTTCAATCTGAGGATTCATGGAGACAGGATCTTGCCCACTTTGGTGTAAGGATTCAATAGAGGTCAAAGGTCTCTCTAGTGGCTGGCTGCTCTGCTTCTCTGATCTTTCAGCTTTCACCCTGATATCTGACTCTAGGTTTTTATTAAGACCAATTAAGATTTGTGTTACATCTCTCTCTCTCTCATGGACTGACTCCACACCCTGTTAGCACCCCTCCTTGGGAGGTATCCTACAACTCTGGCATCTCCAACACAATCTAGGCTTCACCTTCACAACTTGTCACAATGGCCTTTCTAGGCCTCCATGCAAGGACACACCGACACACAATCATATTTCCTTATGTCATGCTTAATTTCCAAATAAAAGCAATAAATAGTTCATAAATATGCCCAAACATTATATAACTATCTCAATTGCAATTGCATTATATATTTAACCAGGTCATAATTATGCCTAACATAACTATCCCTCATACAAATGCAAATTTATTATAAATTTAGAATAGGTGGCAATGTCCTTTGAGAGACATTCTTTAAGTATCTCAAACTTAAATATGATAATCATTGATATTCTCTTAATTGATGTTACAGCACATGTTAAAGAAATTAAGGAAAGAAAACACAAACACATTCTTAACAAAACACAACAGAAACACTGTCAACTATAATCCTCATTTCTGCAACTAGTTACATGGCCTTAGCTGGTATTTGTAACTACCTTTCTTTACTACCCATTCTGTATTTCATCCACCCTCTGCAAGCACCTCAGCAGGTATTGGCTCTTTTCATGGAGGAGTGACCCATACATTCATTCCTGACAGGTCTGTGCCCTTTGTCATCCTGCCTGGATTAGGCTATTGTAGTTTCCCACTGACTTTAATCAGAGGACATAGTAGCACCAACAGACACCCTAAAAGGATCTCCTGCACTCCAGACATAACCTTTCCTACCTCCATTGTAGAGAAGCAATCTGATTTTCCCAGGGTAATCTGGATCAATCATAGCTCCTAAACCTGTTATTCCTTTCTTAGCCTGTTGGTTTAAGAGCATCAGAAGCCCGAAGTGGCCAGGAGGAGGAAGCTGGCTTCCAGTTTAGTGGAATATTTATTGTGGCTCCTGGAAGGAGCTCCCCCCTCTGTAAACAAAAAATCTAGGCAGGCAGAATGTAAGGTTGTAGGAACAGGAAGCAAAAATTTTCCTAGTAGGTCAAGAGGAGTGATATCTCTTTTCCATCACCTTGAATCCTGGACCTGGGATCCTGGCTATGGGAGAAACTGTACCATATATTGGATGCTGCTTTAAAGCATATATTGCCTTCTGGAGAACCCTGTCCCAACCCTCCAAGCTGTTGTCACCTAATTGGAACTGGAACTGTGTCTTCTAAAGTTCACTCCATCTTTCTATCAGACCAGCTGCTTCAGGATGGTGAGGAATGTGGGAAGACCAGTGGATTCCACAATTATGGACCCACTGTCATACTTCTTATGGAAGTGAAATAAGTTTCTTTGTCAGAAGCAATACTGTGTATTGCATGACAGAATGCATAAGGCATTCTTCAAGTCCACAGATGGTAGTTTTGGCAGAAGCATTATGTGCAGGAAAGACAAATCCATAACCAGAATAAGTATCTATTCCAATAAGGACAAAGTGTTGTCCTTTCCAAGAAAAAAGTTGTCCAGGGTAGTCAACCTACCATCAGATCACTAGCTGGTCACCCCAGGGAATGGTACCATATCTGGGGCTCAGTGTTGGTCTCTGATGTTGGCAGATCTTACACTCAGCAGAAGCTGTAGCAAGTCAGCCTTGGTGAATGGAAGTCCATGTTGCCAAGCCCATTCATAACCCTCATGTCTTCCACTATGGCCACTTTGTTCATGGGCCCATTTGGCAGACAGGAACACCTGGAGAAATAGGCTGACTGTGCACAGAATTGGTCATCTTATCTACTTGATTATTTACTTCCTCCTCAGTTGAAGTCATCTTTTGATAAGCATTTACACAGAACACAAGCATTTTCACATTATTTGCCTATTTAGAGAGATCTATCCACATACTTCTTTCCCAAATATCTTTGTCATCAATTTTCCAAGCATGCTATTTTGCAAGTCCCTGACCATCAAGACAATCCATTGGCTACAGCCCTTGAATCAGTGAGCAATCACACATCTGGCCATTTCTCTTTCAAAACAAAATGTATGACCATGTTTACTGCCTGAAATTCTGCCCACTGTGAAAATTTCCCTTCACCAGTATCTTTCAGGGTTGTTCAAGAAAGGGATTATAATGTCACAGTGCTCCATTTCTGCATGGTGCCTGTATAATATGCAAAACCATCAGCAAACCAAGCCCTAGTCTTCTCATCCTCAGTCAACCAATCATAGGGCACACCCTGTGAGGCTATATGTGCATGCTTGGCAGCAGGCAGCATTGTAACAGGAGTAGAAACCATAGGCATCATGTAACTTGCTTGTGTTTTCAGAGCTTGCTCAGACCTGACCACATATATACCACGTCCATCTGATAATAGATACTGTGCACATCCTATGTTATGACTTAGTGGGTAAGAAAACACCCAGCTCATGATGGGCAGCTCAGTTCACATGGTAACTTGGTGGTCCATTGTCAAGCTCTTGGTTTCCATGAAGGCCCAATAGAAAGCCAGGAGCTGTCTTTCAAAGGAAAAACAGTTGTCTGCAGATGATGGTAGTCTTGCTCCAAAAATCCCAAAGGTCTCTTCTGTGACTCACCTGTAAGTGCTTGCCAAAGGATCCAAATAGCATCCTACCACTGATACCTCAAGTACCATAGGGTCTGTTGGATTATATGGTCCAAGTGGTAGACCATCCTGGACCTGTGGCAGAGCCTTCTCCTCTTCTATGCCCCACACAAAGCTAGCAGTTTTCTGAGTCACTTTGTATATGGGCCAAGTGGGGAATGTGCTGTCTCCAGAATAAAAATAGGCCCACTAAACATTCTGCTTCTTTCTTGGTGGTGGGAGGGGCCAGGTGAAAAATGTGTCCTTCACCTTAGAAGGAATATCTCTATATGACCCACACCGCTGGACTCCAAAGAATCTCAATGAAGTAAAAGGCCTTTGAAGCCGGGCGGTGGTGGTGCATGCCTTTAATCCCAGCACTCAGGAGGCAGAGCCAGGTGGATCTCTGTGAGTTCAAGGCCAGCCTGGGCTACCAAGTGAGTTCCACGAAAGGCGCAAAGCTACACAGAGAAACCCTGTCTCAAAAAACCAATCAATCAATCAATCAATCAATAAATCAATAAATAAATAAATGAATGAATGAATGAATGAATAAATAAATAAATAAATAAATAAATAAATAAATAAATAAATAAAAATAAAAGGCCTTTGAATTTTTGTTGGATTTATTTCCCATCCTCTAACGCACAGATGAGTCCAAAGTGGTTGCTATCTCTTGCTTACTTGATCCAATAAGCAGAATGTCATCAATAGAGTGCACCAGTGTGATGTTTTGTGGAAGAGACAAATGATCAACATCCTTAAGTTCTGTGTGATATGACACACAGCTGGAGAGTTAAGACATCATTGAGGTAAAAATGTAAAGGTATATTGCTGACCTTGGCAACTGAAAGCAAATTGCTTCTGATGGTCCTTGTGGACAGGCACTAAGAAAAGGGCATTTTCCAGATCAGTAGTGGCATACTGTAGTGGAGTGGCCTTAATAATTTCACCAATAGGATACCATGTACCTAGACATGTGTTACTTAAATAAGGATACAACTGGTACAGCAGCTGCAGAGTCACTACCTGATTGAATTTTTGATAATCAAGTGTCATTCTCCACAATCCATCTGTCTTCTGCACTGGCCATTTAGGAAAGTTAGAGAGATGTGGTAGGGACCACCACCTCTGCATCTTTTAAGTCCTTGATAGTAGCACTAATTGCTGCAATTCCTCAGGTATGTGATACTGTTTTTGATTCACTATTTTCTTTGGCAGAGGCAACTCTAAAGGCTTTCATTTAGCCTTTCTAACCAAATAGGCTCAGAGAACCAATGCAAGAGTCTGCCAACTTGTTAGTATATCTATCCCAGTGATACATTCTGGGACTGGGAAAATAAAGACACAATGAGTTTGGGGACCCACTGGACCAACTGCAAGTCAGACATCAGCAAAACTCAATCTCCTGACCTCCATAAGCCCCTACTTTAATGGAAAGGCCACAATGTTTCTTAGAGTCTCTAAGAATCAGTGTCAGTTCAGAACCAGTACCCAGCAGATCCCAGGAAGACTGATTGTTTCCTTTTCCCCAGTACACAGTTACCCTTGTATAAGGCTGTAGGTCCTTCTGAGGAAGGACTGGAGAAAAGCTAACAGTAAAATGTTCAGATCTTTTACCAAGGTCCTTCCTCAGGGGAACCTGACCATCCCTTCATTAATAGGAGTCCTGAGTCTGCAAACTGGCTCAAGTCTGGAAATTTTTCAGGGGCTGAAATACCTTTTTTCTACAATCCAATGGAGTATTTCTTTCACTTGTTACAGAATTTTTCAACTTATACAAATCAAAGAAAAGCTGCAGTAGGCTTCTTATCTATTTCATGCCTGGAAACACCATGATTTATTAGACAGCACCAAAGGTCCCTACAAGTCATGCCACCATAAAATTCACTCTGCTTATGCTGACCATTACAGGTCAGGCCATTATGAACATTGCTTTGTCTATGCTTCCCATTACAATAACTATGACACCTTGTCTATGGAGATTCAGTGCTGCCACTTAGCCCCTGCTACTTCAAGGCCCA
Organism: Peromyscus aztecus; assembly: GCA_902168405.1. Lineage (NCBI taxonomy): Eukaryota > Metazoa > Chordata > Mammalia > Rodentia > Cricetidae > Peromyscus > Peromyscus aztecus. The sequence goes on from CABHPQ010070276.1 coordinate 18,476, forward strand.
ATTAAACCCATTGCACTTAATTCATCCAACTGAGCAGGAGTATCTCCAACTCTAAGGTCTGGCACAGGAAAAAAAGGACAACAACAAAGCTCTTCAAACGTGCTGTTGCCTCTCTCACTGTCTTGTGTCTTATAGGATTAGTGAAGGGCATGTTTACTAGGCCTGACCATTGTGAAGCATTAGGTTTTACACAGTGTACAAACTCTAGTATCACTATTTCCCAGAGCCTTAAAATCCCTTCATCAACACTAAACCAAGGGATATCATGCATCTCCACCTCCTTTTCAGTAGACTATCTTTGACGATGCTTCACCCAACCATTCAAACAAGCTTTTGGCACCATTTTAACTGTATGAGCTTCCATATTAAAACTTAAATATCCACTCAATGGGCCCATATCAATAAACTCATCCTGGTCCAGTTTTATGTTCCTTCCACCATTATCTGACACCCTTAAAATCCATTCCCACACATATTCCCAGATGTCTGCTTGAATGAATTAGCAAACTCATTAAGCTCTTCAGTAGTGTAGTGCACCTCCTCATGGACTAAACTTTCTACCTCCCTTCTAGGAGCCTGCTTTGCCTTCAATCTGGTTACAGGTCTAAAGGTAACCCTTGATGGGCCCTGAGGGACATCAGTATTGTCTTGCCCGGCATTTCTTACAGAGAAAAATCACTGCTGGTTTAGCAGACAATGAAGGATTAATTTCCTCAGTCAAAGCAGAAAAGGCAGTATTTTAGGGGTTGGGGTGTAGTAAATCTTCTGATGAGGATAGAAAGACTACTTCCTCAAGTGAGGTAAACCCTTGAGAATCTGAGGGTTCAAAGTTCTCAGCTTCAATCGGGTCCTCCCACACATCCCCATCCCAAGTTACAGACTCCCATTCTTTACCAAATAATGCCCTTAGTTTAACCACCAACACCCTGGGAGACTGGGAGTTGAATTTTCACTGTAGTTCAGCCAACCTGATAATGAGGCCTACAGTTTGATTTTTCACAACTTGATCCCTGTGGGTGCTGAAGAGAAGATTCTCTTCCAGGGCACACTTAGGAACCATTAGACTGTGAGCATATGGAGCCAGTCAATTTTATCACAGAATTCATTGTTGTCCTTCACTGTATTCTGAGATGCTGGAAGTTGCTTAATTTTATCACAGAGCTCACTCTTTTCCTTTGTCAATTTATCCAGAGATGCTAGGAATAACTGACCGGCATTATCATTTTCTTTATTTTTCCACAAATTGTCAAAAGTTTTACATATAGAGTTACCAAATCTGTTACCTCTCACAATTGATGAATCAGGATAATCAAATGCATTTGTCTCCTTTAGTTTGTAAAATAGTTAGTACCATGGGCTTTCAGTATGCTCTTGGCTCCCAGGAGAGGCTTCAGTAACTGTTGATATTGGCAAATTGGAACTATTCCAGACATGTGAAAGATTCATTATTATATTTCTGTTGCTCTAGAACTACTTCTGGTACCAAGTATGCATTTGTTGGGGTTCTCTAAATAACAGAACTTATAAAATGAATCTTTCTATAGCTGAGGGGTTATAGAATTACAGGCTGTGGTCCAGCTAGTCCAACAATGGCTGCCCATGACTGGAAGGTCCAAGAATCCAGTAGTTGTTCAGTCCATGGGGCTGGGTGTCTCAGCTGGTCTTCAGTATACACACAAATCCCAAAAAAGTAGGCTCTAATGCCAGTGAAGGAATGGACTTCCTAAGGAGGGTGAAAACAAGCAAGCAAAGAGAGAGAGCTTCTTTCTTCCATGACTTTTATACAGGCTGCCAGCAGAAGGTGTGGTCCAGATTAGAGGTTGATCGTCTCACCTCAAAGTTCTGGATTAGAAATGGGTCTTTCCACTTCAAATGATTTAATTAAGAAAAAAATTCCTCACAGGCATACCCAGTCATTTGTGTTTTAGTTAATTCCAGATATAGTCTAGTTAGCACCCAAGACTAGCCATCTCAAGTCCTCTCAGTTCCAACACACATGCTTATAACCTTAGCTATTAGACACTGGCCTGCTTTTTCACCTAGGGCTAGGCAAAACTGGCAGAAAACCTTGACACTTCAGGTCCACCACCTGGAGCTTCTGTATGTCCCACCTATCACACAAAATGACCTCAAGTCCTGCCTGCTATGTAGAGCATCTACAGGCTCCACCCAGATGGCTTTTGCATGCTCAGCCCACCACATAAATGTTCCACCCAGCTCAAACACTCCCCAATCGGGGGACGGGGGGGGGGGGGGCTCTCACTGCTGCCCACAGGTAAATCACCTGTATGCCCCGCCCACTATGTACAGTGTATGCATGTCCTGCTTATTAAGCAAAATGCCACACCCCACACCCTACACCCCTCATACTGTGGAGAAAACTCCTTCAGGATACACTGTTCATGTGGAGCTATGCCAGGAACCACCCCCAGCAGTGGTCAGGACTGCAGAAGATGTAAGGAGTCGGGCCATGGTGACAGAAGAATCTTGCAGCCTGACTGGTAGCAGCCAGAGTGCTTCTTTATTTATACAGAATTTAGTAAGCAGGGATACATCCATGATGTTCCAAAACATAGATCATACCATTTTTGTTTGGGGGCATATGTTTCACTTCCTTTTGCTCATCTTTTAGTCCTTACTAATAAACTATGACAGAACAGAGTTATCATTTCCAATCATTTTCCCTCAAGTTTTGACATCATTAATAAACATTATCATACTTACTCATTAACCCCATAACCCAATTTTTAAGAATCTAGAGGCATATGACAGCCTGTTCTCAGGCTGGTAGCTTTGGTTGCTTCAAGGATGCTAAACCAAAACAAAATCTTCAAGCCACCCTGGGCATTTTGCCATGTCCCAAGCAGTGTATTATTAAATCTTAGTGGTCAGAGTACCCAGGAAAAATCCTCAGGCCAAAGCTGCTGTAGTTATTATTCAAATTCTGGCATAATACAATGTTCATACTCATTTTTATAGAATTTGTCTATATGTCTAATCCTGGCATTCTGTTGTTCCTTGGTCATATGACATTATAGTAGTGCTGTGAAACAGTGCTTAGCCAGGCAGAAGTATAGGTAGGATAAGCAGACAATGAGAATTCTGGGAAGAGGAAGGCTGAGTCAGGAGATGCCAGCCCACCATCCAAGAAGCAGCATGTAATGGCACACAGGCAAAGTCATGGAACACGTGGCAACATATAGATTAACAGAAATGGGTTGAGTTTAAATGTAAGAGCTAGTCAGTGGTAGGCCTGAGCTAATGACTGGGCAGTTTTAATTAATATAAGCTTCTGAGTGATTATTTTATAAGTGGCTGCGGGGTCCGTGGGACTGGGCAGGACCAGAGAAAACTTCAGCTACATAGTGGCTCTACATGAGCGAGCTAACTTTTCTAAGAGAGGGAGGTCCTGACATCTTATTCTTTTATCATCTTTCCACTCCATACTTTGCTCATCAATATGTCTTTGTGTAGGGCAGAGGTATGTCACTTAATTGTCTGAGTGTACAGTGGGAAGAGGCTTGTAATCTGAACTGTGGCCAACTCCTCTAGCCCACCAAATCTTGTTGACCTTTTTAAACAAATTTACTTTGTTTTGATTATCTTGTTCCTGAGTAAGTACGGGGACAGATGTTTCAAGAATGTTTCATAGCCTCATGAGGAGACCTCTGGCTTTATGTGTCACAACCTCCAAGGCATAAGGAAGACCTTCAAGTAGACAAGGATATCTCCCTAAAAGCAGGGGGGAGTATATTCAGGACTGTCCTGGGGAAGCTTAGAAGTACCATTCCTGAGAGAAGGCATAAATGATTCATAAAAAATTTTCCATCAGCCGGGCGGTGGTGGCGCATGCCTTTAATCCCAGCACTCAGGAGGCAGAGCCAGGTGGATCTCTGTGAGTTCGAGGCCAGCCTGGGCTACCAAGTGAGTTCCACGAAAGGCGCAAAGCTACACAGAGAAACCCTGTCTCGAAAAACCAAAAAAAAAAATTTTTTACATCAATCCAATATCCCCAAATTGTACAAATATTAAAAGTGCCCCAAGTATGCAACAAACCAAAGGTGGCATGGTAGCCATCATGTGGCTCAGCTTTGCTGGATCTTTGTCAAGCAGCTGTGCTGGCTTTATGACTTCTGCCATTCCATTCAGATATGGCTGTGCCAGAGCAAGTTTCCTGTTCACCTCAATCCTCTGACACCACTTGCTCTTCACTTTTGTGTGAAAAAAAATAATCCAGTGTTTGTATGAGAGAGGCCCCCAAATTGTCAATTAGTTGGGGTTGTGGAGAGCTGTAGTCTAGAGTGGCAGTGAGGACGCTAGAGGAGAATGGAGGCAGCACTGGCTGTGCTGAACCTGTGTTGTGTATCCCATGTCAAGGAGCAGAACTCGGTGGCTGTCAGCAAGGGCACAGAGCTCAGACTCACAAGTGGAATATAAGGCAGGAGTTTAAGCCTTAAGGATTGCCGGTGAGCACACAGATGCAACCCTACATATAGAATGCCAGGCACAGCTCAGTAATGGGAAAATCCCTAAAATTAGGTGGGATACTTCCAGTGACATCACTGATAAGAAAGCATTAGTCACAGAAAAGGGAAGGGATGCAGTTATGCCTTATGGCATTTTATCACTGCTGCTGGGAGAAGCAAGGTTTCTTGTCTTTTATATATTCAAATTTTGTCCCAGCCCAATTAACTTAAAGGCTTTTCTCCTTTATCCTGAACTGATTTTCATTCTTTCTGTCATACAGAGGTTTTTTTACTCTTTTATCTTATGCTTCCCACACACAGATACACTTTCTGCCCAAACACCAAAAAAGCAACTAGAGCCCATTACTATTATTGTGTTAAATTTAGAACTTGCCATCATCCGTGTTCCACTAAAGAAGGTTTGGAAAAACTAATCTGTAGTTAGACAAATGTATGATATTAATCATTTTTATTAAATTGTGTATATGTTTGTATATTTAAATATGTGTATGAGTGCAATTGTTGGTGAATGCCAGAGGCCATCCCCTTGGGACTGGAGTTACAGACAGTTGTGAGCAGACACAGGTGTTAGAAGGTTAAATCAATCCTATGAAATAACAGGAAGTGCTTTTAACCACTAATCCATCTTTCCAGCCCCAAATTCTGTTTTTTAATGTTCCTTCAATAGCAGTGTAGTGCTGGGTCATCTTCCAGGACAGTGGCTGTGCACTGTACCAAAGATAATTACTAGGGGAATGAAGGTTTGAAAAATGAATGTACAGTTGACCTCTGGTTCAAGAGCCAAATTTATTCAGATTAAATTTCATACTCCTATTATGAAAATGGACACTGATCTCACGAACTGGTCACAGACAGTTTTGTGAATTCCACAGTGTTTTATAGGTCTGTTATTCTTTGAGCAGATATTATGTCAGACTTTCTCTACTTTTTTGGCTATTATTTTTTTTATTAACTGTCTCTCCTCTCCTTTCCTTCCCTCCCTCTAGGACAAAATATTATATATTATATAATACAATTCAATAATAGGTCATCCCACTTTTAAAATAAGTACATACTTGAGTGTGGTGGAGTGCAACTATAGTCTCAGATATTCAGGAGCCTGAGGTAGGGGGGTCAATTAAATCCCGAGTTCAAATCAGTCTATGCCACATAATGACACTACCGATCTCAATAAACATGAGCAAATTATTTTAAAAGATATATCAACTAAGATAATATGTATATGTTACATACAAATGTGCTCAATAGTATTGCTTATTAGAGAAGTATACATCAAAACCACAAATGAGATAACAGTACACCCCACTAAAATGAAGAATAATACTTAGACATTTTGTGAAAGGATACAACATGACTGTGATACATATATGCTGCTGGCTAGAAATGTAAAATGGTACTTTGGAAAATAGTTTGGCAACTTCTGAAGTAGTTAGGTATGTACTTACAATGTGACCAATCCATTCATTCCTAAGCACTTATCAAAGAAAAATGAAAATTGTTTACCCAAAGACACGTATATAAATGTTCCTAACAATTTTATTTGTAGTCAAAGACTAGAAATATACATTTCTGTCAATGCATGTTGGACAAATTTTGGCATATCAATATAATAAAATGGGCATTGTTGATGCATGCCTTTAATCCCAGCACTTGGAGAAGCAGATGGATTTCTGTTGAGTTCGAGGCCAGCCTAGTCTATAAAGCAAGTTCCAGGACAGCCAGGGCTTTTACTCAGAGAAACTCTGTCACAAAAAGCAAAACAAACAAAAGAACCCACAAATATAATAAAATACTATTAAGTAATAAAAGGGCTGAATATACATACACATATATAACAATACAATTATGATGAAAGAAGTCAAACAAGAGTGCCTATGATATAATTCAATTCACATAAAATTGTAGAAGATGCAAACTAATCTATTATGACAGAAGAAAAATCATAGTTGCTTATGGATGAAAATTGGTGTAGAGGAAGGCTAGATGACAAAGAAACATTAAATAAAAATATAGTCTTTTATTTCAGTGATAGTTTGAGAAGTACATCCTTATGTCAAGTTTATTATTTATACTCAACACTTTAAATAAGTTACATTTACTCTGTGTTCATCATACTTCAATGAATCTATAAAACATATTTTTAAGAGAAAATGGAAAAAATATGAAAGTAAACTGGTACATCATATTAAGTTGATAATGATGTTCCACTCTTATGGGAGAATTTCCTTTATTATCAGGAGATGGATACTCAATTACTTAAGAGTATAATTCTATAGTGTCTATATCTAAGTATCAGTATTTTAGGAAGAAATAGCATGTACATTGTTAAATCTAGATCAACATTATATGAATGCTTATTATGCTATCCTTTCCATTGTTCTACATGATGGAAATTCTATATAATTAAAATGTGGAGGAAATACTGGTGGAAGTATTAAGGCAACTCCACATAGTTAAAAAGAAGATTTGTTTTGTGGGGTAACTTAAAAGTAAAGGGATAGGTTACAGGTCCTGGAGAGGTGAAATGCAGTCCAGCAATGTTCTCTGGAGAACTCTGCTCAGGCTACATCCAGCATCCAGGATCCAGGAACCAAGAGAGCCAGCACATCTGGATCTCAGGTCTTAAGGGCTCCTGTCTTGGCCCCACCTCGCAGACATGACAGATACCGGAAGCCTCAATGGGGAGAGTACTTCCAGGTCAAAGCTAGACAGCTACCCACTACAAGGAAATACTGTTATATTGTTTTATTGCATATCTTCCTCTTCAGATAAAGAAAGGCATTATCTTTTTTACCCTAGAATGTAACCAAATACCTGGGATGTAAATATTATAATTCTGCTGTTAAAGTATAAACATGAAGAAACATGACATTCATGTAGAATTTTTCACTAACAGAAGGCTAGATTCGATCACACACACACACAAAAAAAAAAACCAGAAGTAATGATATAAATGCAGGATAGAAAATAAATATAGATGGGGCTGAAGAGGTGGCTCAGGGGTTAGAAAATAAATGTAGAAGATAACAATGGTATCAAACAAATACATTTTGTACCACTAAAGAGAAGAAAGATTTTTTTAAATGTTAAGCAAAATAAAACTTTCTCAATGTGAATGCTCGAAATAGCTCACTGGAAAAAAAAAACAGGAATACACAAGATCATAACCAAGGCATATACTAACATATATCTTAACTTTGAGACTGAAAGAAGAATATGACAGAAGGTACATTATGTACAAGGAAAAGAAAGAACAAATTTATCTAAAATTTTTGATGACACCACTCAAATTTAGAAATTCATCATGTTTTCAGAAAATCATTAATTACTAAGAATTATTGGATAAAGGATTTTAAAATATTAAATGGGACAAACTCAATTTGTAGAAGTAGCTGGGGAAGGAAAGGCAAGAAAGTTTGAGTTGGAAGGGTAGTTATTGCAATGGGTGGGTAGTGCTTTAAGAAAATTTAAGAAGCCAGTTGCTTAAGTAGAGCTGTGATGGGTTTGGTACTGAAGTCTATGAGAAGCTGTTCCCTTTGAGGACCACCAGCATCTAAGCATAGTGGTGGGCCACTGTAGGTCAGTAGACCTGGGGGATGGAAAGAAAGATGTTATAGAGAGGAAGAAGGTGAGGGAAAAAATTGAATCTGCTAGGTACCTGTTCATCTGTCCTTCATCTCAAGGACTTTTAGAGGCAAGGTTACTCCTTCCCTTCAACCTCTCTATCTCTTGTCATTTCTACTTTTGGCCAACTCTCATTTCCCAGTTTAATTCAGATTTCCACAGAGCAATCCAGTCCCATGACCTCACATTTTCTATTTAGAGAGGTTGTTTTGTTTGATAAAGTAATGTTACTGGAATATAGTCATTCCTTCAGGTTTCCTCAATTGCTTTCCTTAAACTCATTTTCAAAATAGCATTCATCTAAATTAACAATGTCCTCACATTATGCCCATATAAAGTGACCGCAGGTTTAAACATCCCCCCTTGAAATATTCCTTGGAAATAACTCTTGTGAGCTCATTTCTCACCTGTTTTTTTAATCATCTCTATATACAAATTTTACCCAACCAACTTCAAATGTTTGTATACAAGCTAGCTTGATTTGCCTGTTACTCCACATATGTTCTTTACATGATCATATGAGACTTAAATACAACCAATAAAATCTCCAATCCAGGGAGGCAATGGAAGGTAGGGGATGGGGGGTGAGAACCTAAGGGAATGGGATGGTTGAGCTGGAACAGGGATGGAGTGAGAGAACAATGAAAGAGATATCTTGATAGAGAGAAACATCACAGGGATAGGGAGAAACCTGGTTCTAGAGAAGTTCCCAGGAATCCACAAGGATGACCCCACCTTAGACTACTAGCAATAGTGGAGAGTGTGCTTGAACTGGTTTATCCTGGTAATCAGATTGGTGAATACCCTGTCATCATAGCACCTTCATCCAGTAGCTGATGGAAACAGATGCAGAGATCCACAACCAAGCACCAGGCCGAGCTCCAGAAGTCCAGGCAAAGAGAGGGAAGAGGAATTCTATGAGCAAGGAGCATCAAGATCATGATGGGGAAACTTACAGATACAACCAAACCAAGCTAGTGGGAACTCATGAACTTTAAACCAACAGCTGTGGGGGCTTCATGGGACTGGACTAGGCCCTTTGCATAAGTAAGACAGTTGTGTAGCTTGGTCTGTTTAAGGGGCCCCTGGCAATGGGAATAGGATCTATCCCTGGTACAGGAACTGGCATTTTGGAGCCCATTACCTATACTGGTATTCTATTTGTACTGAAATGTGATTTTATTTGTATGTTAATAAATAAAGTTTCCTAGGAGTCAGAGCTATTAGCAAGCCATATCGAGAGCCAGGCGTGGTGGTGCATGCCTTTAATCCCAGCACTTGGTAAGCAGAACTAGGTAGATCTCTGTGTGTTCAAGGATACAGCCAGCATTGGAGACACACGCCTTTAATCTCAATACCAACCATAGAAGACCTGGAGGTCTGTACAGACAGGCCGTGATGAGGCAGTCACGTAGTTGGGTTTACGACCAATAAGAAGGCAGAACAGAACTTTATTTAAAGACAAACGCACAGGAAGTAGCTCCCTTTTCGGAGAGGTCTCTTGGCGGAAGAAGCTGGCTGGCGGTAGGTGGTAAGGCTCTTAGCTCTGACCTCTTGGGCTTTTTTCTTTACCTTGGCTCTGTGTTTCTTATTTAATAAGATGGTTGGTTACATCTACATTTGGCGCCCAACGTGACAAGAATCCATTAAAAACCGCTTGACTTGGCTTGCCAGCAGGTCCGGTTTCCCGCCCGGGCAGCCGGCTCCCTAGTCCAGGCGGCCGGCTCCCTAGCCGGGGCCCAGGCCAGACTGACCGTAGGCCCAAGCGGTAGCTTAAAGCCTGTGCTACAAACAACTCAGGCCTGCCCTGCCGAACAGGGTACCTGCCTGTAAAGCCAACGCACGTGGTCAGAGTTTACGGAAGCCGCAGCCCAGGCTTGGCAGCCCAGGCTTGACTCCGCTCAAGTCGCAACACGTGGCTGGATTTAAGCTTTTAGTAGCTCGCTTTCTTGCGCTCTCTCTCTCTCGATTCACCTCGGACATTAGGTGGCTGTTTTGAAATTCCCTCAGATTTCTACTGTTCTGTGCAGATTTGGTAAGTCAATTAACATATCAGATATTTGAAAGAGAAATTTTTTCCACATTAAAAAAATGGGTTTTCTATGTACATTGGAAGAAAACTGGGCTTTGTTTGCAATTTTAAGCAGTGTGACAATGGAACAACTGTATGGGATGATTAATATTGATCGGATTATGCAGTTTATTACTATGTTTATACTCATTTTACTATTTAAAAATTTAAGTGCCAGGATCACAGTTTTAGAAAAACTTGTTAAACCTGAAAAAACTCAGACAGAAGAAATTAAGAGTGAAGTTGTGAATCATAAGGTTACAGAGAGAAAGCCTGTTTTCACACAGTCACCCTTAATTTATCTGGTAACCGTACAGCAGTTGCCTGATCAAATGACAACACAAAATATTTGGGCTCCAATTGACATGTTGGATTTACGAAGGTTTAAGGAGGCAATAGTATCTTATGGCATGCATTCCCCATATGTAAAGCAAATGTTAAATTCTTGGTCAACATATAATAGGATTACACCACAGGACTGGCGGTAGCTGGCACAGGCTGTTCTGGAGCCAAGCCAGAAGCTCCAGTGGCTCATGTATTTTAAGGATGAAGCTAAAAACATAGAAAAACAATGGAGGGATAAAGGAATACAAGTCTGCCAGGATCAACTTATTGAAGAAGGCCAATATGCTTCAGTACACACACAATGTTTATATGATGTCCAAACCTTAATTCTATGTCGAACGGCAGCCTTGAATGCATGGGACAGAGTTGAGGAGCCAGGAAAAAAAGCTGAGTCATTTACAAAGGTTACACAAGGCCCAAAAGAATCTTTCACAGATTTTTTACAAAGACTGGCTTCAGCAGTAAAGAGAATGGTCCCCGATTCAGAAGCTAGTCAGATAATAATTGAATCTTTGGCCTTTGAAAATGTGAATGCAGCATGCAAAAGAATAATCAGGCCATTAAAGGCAACATCTGCACCCTTGGAAGATTGGATTAGAGACACAGTTAATGTGGAGGCTCATGACCATGATGATATGTGGGTAGGAGAAGCAATTTCAAAGGGTTTGAGGAATGTTAGATGTTTTGGATGTGGTAAGCAAGGACATTTGACAAGGGACTGTAAACAGGTCATTCCTAGGAACAATGTTTCTTCAAGGAACAATGGTAACAGAATGTCCCTTCCTTCTGGAGTATGCAGAAGGTGTGGTAAGGGAAAACACTGGACCAATGAATGTAGATCAACAAGGGACAGACAAGGTAATCCTTTGCCTCAGTCTTCGGGAAACTCCCAGAGGGGCCTCTTGCAGGCCCCCATAGCAGATCCAGTTCAAGCCTTTCCTGCAGTCGTAGAGGAAACCCCTGTTCAGAGCAATTAAATAACCAAATGCCTATTGGAATAAATAGTGCTGGTCAGGATGATGAAACAG
>CABHPQ010070278.1:0-19090 GCA_902168405.1 Peromyscus aztecus
GGGGGCACATGGGGGATGGGAGAAGGGAACTGTGGGACTGGGGTTTGGGGTAAGTGTGGGAGCCCGTTTTCTGGTTCGGGTTCCTTTACCCAGCAGGTCCTCATAGAGGATGATTAGGACCACGGGCCTGAGTGCAGGTGTCTGAGATGGTCTGCACTTGGCTGTGCTGGGGGAGGAGGCCATTTGCTCCACCCCTTGGCGTCTCTATAAAAACCCTGGGGCCAAGACAGTCAGGCCCTTGGAAAAGGTTCCAGGCCCTCTCGAGACTATCCTTTATTTTCTATCTGTTTATCTCTGCAAGATTCTCCGCAATAAATCCTTCTATCTAATATTTCCTGCTGCTCACACTCAAGAAAACTCTGGGAAGCTGTGGGGTTGGTGGGTAAACGCCCCACAGGTAAGTAGACAGGAAAGGAGACAATGAGAGGAGAGGGATGGGGGATGGGGGAAGGAGACAGGGATAAGGGATGGGGAGGGGGATGGGGGGAAGGATGAGGGACAGGGGTGAGGGAGGAGGGGGGAGAAGGGGCAGGCCCAAATAAATATTGTTAGGAAAAAAACCTCTAACACCACCTCTGAGTTTTTCTGTAAGGAGCATGGAAGGTGGTCCTGGGAAGGAGACAGGAATGGGGGGGGGGGCTGGATGGGGAGGGGGGACAGATGGGGGAGATAAGGGAAGGCCCAAATAAAACATTGAGGAAAAACAATACCTACAGCCACACAGTATGGGGTCTGCCCTTAAGTGTGGTTTGAACATCCAGGAAAACTCCCCTTGGAGAAAGTAATTTTTCATTTGCAAGAAGTTGTTAACTGCCAGGAGCAGTGGCACACACCTTTAATCCCAGCACTCGGGAGGCAGAGCCAGGTGGATCTCTGTGAGTTCGAGGCCAGCCTGGTCTACAGAGTGAGTTCCAGGACAGGCACCAAAACTACACAAAGAAACCCTGTTTCTTAAAAAAAAAAAGTTGTTAACTGAGGAAAAGCTTCTTGGAGACAGGAGCTCGTGCCTACTGCCTCATCTCAGCAGGGGACTCTAGTTTGGATTTGTAGAGGCCCAATGCATGCCTTGCGTAAGACACTGACATGGAAGTCTAGCAGCCATGACGCTGCATTTTCTGAGGGCTTACCACAAGGTGGGGTTCGAGAAGCTATGTTCTGTCTGGGAAAGGTCTCCGAGACTCTACAATATATTCTCTCACTTTGATGTCTGTCCAGCATTGTCTAGAACTCCTTCTGTGGACCGGAGGAGTAAAACTCTGTCAGAGAAACCACCCCCTCAGATTCCAAAATGGCAGCTGGCATAAACCAGATCACTGTGTCAGGCCTTCCCCTACAGGGCCAGCAGTAGAGGCATGGTGAGGAGCAGAGAAGGCCGTTCTATTTGTGAGGAAAGGTTTATACCCCAAAGCACCTATAACTTTTCCTATATCCTTACCTTCAAGCACCACTGGGCCTGTAATTCCTCAGTCCCCTGAAAGAATGCGTAGCGTACACTCCTTCAGCTCCTCCCCGGCTTCTGATAGCCAAAGCGGAAGTCAGTATACGTCACATCCACTTGCTGTTACCGGAAGCTGTAAAACAAGACAATTTACCTCACATCCATTTTTACTCGAGGTAGGAGAGGTTATGGAACAAGATAAGGGCCTATGAGGGGAAAAGTGGTCTCAAGAAAAAGGGCATTGTGTACTAGAACATGTGACGGTTATAAGCTCATACAAATGGGAATACGGGGGGGGGGGGGGGGGGGAGACACGGAAGCATATAAGCGGAGAAGTGTGGCAAGGGAGTAGTCCTTCAACATAAAATATGAAAATGTGAAAGGAACCACATTATTTTGTATCTTATTGTATCTTAATCCTTTTTAAAATGGCACTTTTAAGCCAGGCGGTGGTGGCGCACGCCTTTAATCCCAGCACTTGGGAGGCAGAGGCAGGCTCCTGGTCTCCAAAGCGAGTTCCAGGAAAAGCGCAAAGCTATACAGAGAAACCCTGTCTTGAAAAAACAAAACAAAACAAAAAGGCACTTTTATACATCAAAACTGTTAACTATCTCCTTAGAGCAGGTCTTTAATCCTTCATTAATGGCACTATTAATAAACATAGTGACTTTTTTTTTTAATAGCCTTTATTCTTAGCTCTGTGTCCTCGGCATCTTTTTTATCTCTCCTACCAAAGGTCACACACTTCAAACCAATACCTTCACTACACTAAGATCAGCAATATGGGACAGTCATTGTTTGACAAGTGTATATAAGATTCAGAGATTCAGACAGAACTATGTAGGTTTGGGTGGGATTTTTCTATCATTCAGGTTGAGGCTCAAATCATTTGTATTTCCTCTTAATATGGCCTATATTCCTTGCCTTCACAAGGTCTTCTATTTCCCTAAAACACTTTGCACAGGACTATGATTATGTTGATGGAAATGCCTATCCCCGAAAGCCCTGCCCCAACCTTCAGAGACAAACAGGGTGATGTTTCAAGGAATTCTCTTACCTTGGTTCGCAGTCCAGAGTGCCTCTCTACTGACTGAGTCCTGCCCTTCTTAGCCAGAGACTCTCACTTCCCTGAAAACCTGTAAACTCTTCCTGCAGAAGTCAAGGACCACAGCCTCTGACTTATTTTCACATATCTGGCATCCAGTTACTAATATCAATGCTGTCTTTATTCACATTTTTGTTGGTGGTGTCCAGAATAATACTGGATTGTTGTTTATAGATATGGTTTGCAATAATGTAGCTAACTCATGAAAAATGTGCCTGTGTATTCTCTTGGTTTCTATGTAGATAAACTTCTGCAATTAATATCAGTCTGTTCTTTTTTAAAACAAACTTTTTTTTCTTTTTGCTTTTTCTTGCTTTACAATTAATTAGGCATTCTGGTACAACACTCAATAGCAGTTGGACAGTCCATTTCTTAACACCTAGATTCTAATAGATTCACAAACATAAACATTAAAGTGTTGAGATATCCTGAAGTTAATCTGCCAAAAATAATATAATAGTACTATATTTCAGAGATGCACATGAGTTGGCATGCTCTCCCCCCCACTCTCTCTCTGTTAATTAAACTCAATATGTCTTTAGATAAAGATTAGTATTACTTAATATTTGGTGGCACTGGGAATTGAATTTAGGGCCTCATACTTACAAGGCAAACACTATGCCACTGAGCTATATACTAACATTTTTTACTACATATATTTATTTATTCATTCATTCATTCATTATTTATTGTGGGTGTCCTTGAGCACATGCACCACAATACACATGAAGATACCAGAGAACAGCTTGTGTAAGTCCTCTTATTCTACCATGTGGGTCTTGGGATCAAACAGATACCTGGGCTTGATAGCAAGTGCCCTTACCCACTGAGTTATCTCATTGGCCCTTCATTTTATACTATATTAGAGGTAAATAAATCAGATAGAATGTGTTATTTGTTCCATGTCACCCACATACTGAGTAAGGGGCAGAGTCCTTAAGGAGTGTTTCTAGAGTCTATACTTCTATCTACTATGTCAAATTGAAATATAATTTTATTATAATATGCTTATTTAAAATAATATATTGGACTAGAGAGGTTGTTTAGTCATTAAGAGTGCTTTCTGGGGCTGGAGAGATGGCTCAGTGGTTAAGAGCACTGACTGCTCTTCCAGAGGTCCTGAGTTCAATTCCCAGCACCCACATGGTGACTCACTACCACCTATAATGAGATATGGTGCCCTCTTCTGGCCTGCAGGGATACATGCAGGCAGAACACTGTATACATAATAAATAATTAAAAAAAGAGTTCTTTCTGTATATATATATATATATATATATATATATATATATATATATATAAAACTCTATATGTTCATGTGAATGCCTATAGCCCAAGCACTGAGGAAACCAGAGGCTGGAGGATCCTTGAGGCTTGTGGGCTGTTATCCTAGCCAAAATAAAACAAGCTCCAATTCTAGCAAAAGACCCTGCCTTAAAGAAAAAGAATAATAAGAGTAAGGTGGAGAGTGACAGAAGACACCTAATGACCTCCTTTGGCCTCTGTGTAACACCCTCCCCCACACATATATCCATGTGTGCATACTACAAAGACACTCTTATACATATAAGTGACATGAAATCATACTGTCACTTGTTCATAATAAACAGATAGTATAGATTATACTTATTTTGAAGTTATAATGGAAATGCAATTCACCTGAATTCATATAAAAAGAAACACCCAGTAGCTACTTCATATTTCCTCTTTATTATCTTTCACAATCACACATAGACAGTGTGGATATGTTCTTCAATAAGATGAACAATTAAAATCCAACTGGCTATCTAAAGTAAAGCAATAATCAAAGACCCAGTAAACTGCCTAGCTTTATACCACAATGACTCATTAAGGAGTTTATAATCAGAACTTGGCACACAAAGCTTTTTTTTTTCTTTAAGAAGATTCACACTGGAACTTTCAAAATCAACATACAATCAAACTGGATTAGCAGACCTCTGAGCCATATTACCCATTTGCTTATAACTTCTGGGTGAATAAATTGGTGGAAATCATGCAAGTTTTGATTTGATTACTTTTCCTTTGTAAACAAAATGAGACTTTACAATAAGTGGTATTTGTTACCTGGGTAGAAGGTAGTATTTCTCAGCTCTGACATAATGTAATCTCATAAGATATGGCAGTGGATAACCTATGAATAAAGTGATTCTATAATCAAATTAATTTATGAAATGCTTGATTTTGTACAAATTCAAAACAGTCTTATAATAAAAAAAAATCCAGATCCAGATATTGGGGTAAATGCTGAAAGATCAGAAAGAGAAAAGAACAAACCCCCTCTCTTACCTCTAGGACCCTCAGCCTGAAAAACCTCTAGCTGAAAGGGACTCTTCTGCCAAAAAGCCTCTAGTTCCTGTCTCCTCAGGCCTTATATACATTTCTCTGCCCAGTCATCACCTCCTGGGATTAAAGGCATGTGTGCTTTCCAGTACTGGGATTAAAGGTGTGTGCCACCACTGCCCGGCTCTGTTTTCTCTCCTAGACTGAGCCAATCTCAGGTAGTCCAGGGTGGCTTTGAACTCACAGAGATCCAGATGGATCTCTGCCTTCCAAGTGCTAGGATTAAAGGTGTGTGCCATCACTGCCTCGTCTCTTTGTTTAATCTAGTGGCTTGTTCTGTTCTCTGATCTTCAGGTAAATTTTATTAGGGTACACAATATATCACCACAATGCTTATGCTATCCTCTACTTGCTGTTGAGTAATCAGAAAACTTAAGAATATTTAGAGATCTGAAGAATTCTGCAATACACATACATGATCAACTTACTTATTTCGGTGTTCTCAACTTATTTGACTATAAAATATTTTATTGTGGCATACTAATTTAATGTATTGTGGCCTGTCATGCCCATACTAACCATATATTAAACACAGACTGTAAATCTGTGTTTAATATAAACACAGATTTTGTTAATAAAAAACTAATACAACATGTATGCTAATAGTGCTGTGTAATAAGTGATAGATTGAAATATATAGTGATGTAACTATATCTTAGGAAAAGGGAATCTAAATCTACTTGAAATTTTGACAATACTTTGAATTCATGCTGGCTTTTAGGTTAAGGGCATATGCAAGGGTAGTTAGAGAATGGTCATTTACTGCTTTTCATTATTTATTAAAATGTGTATCTAGTTTTTATTTTTATGTGTTTGAGAGAGTGTTTTGTCTGCATGTATATTTGTGAATCATGTTTATGCCTGCTGCCTGCAGAGGCCAGAAGAGGACATTGGATCCTGTAGAACTGTAGTTGCAGATGGTTGTGAGCAACCAAGTCAGTGCTGGGAACTGAACTCGAGTCCTCCACAAGAACAGCAAGTGCTCTTAACCACTGAGCAATCTCTAGCAACCCACAGATAACTAAGTGAACAATAATGCTTTGTGTTAAATCATCTACTAACTTCTTTTGTGGCCTATTTTCTTTAACTTTCAGAAGTCTTATATTTTTAGTTAAATATTCTCCCAAATCTAGGACTTTTACATAGAATAGTCTGCTCTCAAGACACAGAGATACTAGAAAGAATGGGAAACTATTTCCTAATTTTCTTGTGTAAAATTTAAAGTTACATATATTTATTTAATAAAATAATGGGCTTCAGTACTTGGATGTCCTAAAAGAAATTCCAAATTAGATGTATTCAAAATTGAACTATCTTTTCCCCACAAAAGTTTCCAAAATCTAACCCAATTATTGAAGACAAGCCTAAGAGTGATGCAGATAGCTTTATAGAAACAAAGAATTCCCTAACTGTCTCTGATGGCTTCAAGGTAATAAGGAAAGCATTATATAAAATTTCACAGAATAGATAAGACCAAGCAGAAACTCCAAGATCCGTATGCTGGTGAGACATACACCTCTATATATAAAAGACAAAGTATATATATATATATATATATATATATATATATATAATATATATATATTATATATATATATATATCAAACTAAGCACTCATCAATGGATAGGTGGATATAGAAATATATACATGACGGAATACTTTAACCTTAAATTTTGTCAGCCCAACAATATGGATGAACCTGGAGGACACTGTGCTAAGTGAAATCAGTCAGCACAGAAAAACACATACTACATACTCTTATTTGTATGAGAAATCTCAAACAGTCAAAGTCCTAGAAGTTTAAAGTGAAAACAGTGGTTATTAGAGACTAGGGATAGCAAAATGAGATGATGCTAATCAAAGGGTAGAACACTTCAGTTAGATTGAAGTAATAAATGTTAAG
The DNA here is from genome assembly GCA_902168405.1 of Peromyscus aztecus. NCBI lineage: Eukaryota > Metazoa > Chordata > Mammalia > Rodentia > Cricetidae > Peromyscus > Peromyscus aztecus. The sequence continues at coordinate 6,809 of CABHPQ010070278.1, forward strand.
TATTTATGGTGATAAATCCATTAATTATCGTGAAATATTCATTAACACTATTTAAAGTATTGCTATGTACCTCAAAGTTACATACAATTATAATTTGTCAAAAAGGAAGGATGTGTAAGGAAGATATAACAATGTAGCCAAGAAGCATGTGTTTAAGAATCTATGGCATTGCTGCTCTATTCAAAATAGCCAGAAATTGGAAACAACCTAGATGTCCCTCAACAGAAGAGATAAAGATAAAGATAAAAAATGTGGTACACTTACACAATGGAGTATTAATTAGCTGCTAAAAATCGACCTCAGGAAATTTGCAGGCAAATGGATTCAACTAGAAAAAAATCATCCTGAGTGAGGTAACCCAGACCCAAAAGATAAATATGGTTTGTATTCACTTGTAAGTGGATATTAGCTGTTAAGTAAATAATAACCAAGCTACAAGCCAGACCCAGAGAACTTATGTAAAGAGGAGGGTTCTATGAGGGGGACCCAGGGATCTCCCTGGGAGAGGGAAACAGAATAGATTTTATGGGTGAACAACTAGGGGGAATGGAATGGGAAGATCATGTGGGGAAGGAAAGGGAACATGGGGAGAGTCAGTCAAATTGAGGGGCATTTGAGGGGTGGCATGGAAACTTAATGTAGTAGAAACTTCCTAAAATATATGAAGGCAATCCTATCAAAGTCTCTAAATGATGGGGGAGACAGAAGAGTCTCAACTGGCCATCTCTTGTCACCAAACAAAGTTTATGAATGTATTATACCCAAATGAGTTGTTGGCCAAAAGGGTCCCATGGAAGTACCCAAACAACCTAGGATGTTTGCAAGACAGTAAGTTGCTCTCCATAAACTGACTGCAAGGTCCCATTGCTGAAGACAACACCCATAGAACTCATTGAACATAAAGAGTTCAAGATGGTGCCTACATAGAACCTTCACCCCCATACTATCTTTGGTCTGGAAAGGTATTCTGCAAGCTACCAAAAAGAGAAACATTTATACCAACCCAGCCACAAAACCTTTGATCTACAATACTGTCCTGTGTGCAAAATATGCCAGAGCTTGGGTGATCAAGAACAAGAGACTAAATAGTCCAGATACCTAGGGTAAAATCAAATACTACTGGTATTAAAAAAAATAAGTAGTGATAAAATGACTCCTAATGCTATTCTTCTATACTCATAGTAAGTGCCTTATTCATATTCAACCATCATCAGAGATATTTTCTCCTGCAGCATATGGGAATAAATACAGAGACCTACAGCCAGAGAGAGAGAGAGAGAGAGAGAGAGAGAGAGAGAGAGAGAGAGAGAGAGACAGACAGACACACCTTGGAATATAAAACTCTAAATACTCTGTCTCCATAAAATCTCTTCCCTCAGAGCTCAGGGAATGCCACAGAAGAGGAGATGGAAAGACTGTAAGAGCCAGAAGGGATATGAGGAATCCCAGGAGAACAAGGCCCTCTAAATCAACCAAGCAAAGCTCATATGAACTCACAGAGACTGAAACAGCAAACACAGGGCCTACACAGGTCTACATCAGGTTCTCTGATTATTATGGCTTTCAGTTTAGTGTTTTTATAGAACTCCTGAGTATGGGTAGATCTCTGATTCTTGGGCCTTCTCTTGGGGCTCCTATTCTTCTGTTGGTTTGCCTTGTTCAACTCAGATGTGATGTTTTTTGTTTGTTTTATATTTTATTTTGTTATATTTTGTTGTTATTGCTTGGACGCCTGTTCTTTTCTAATAACAGAAAGGGAATGGATCTGGAGGGAAAGGGATGTGGGAGGAACTGGGATGAGTAGAGGGACGGAAAACTGTAACCGGTATATATTGTATGAGAAAAGAATCTATTTTCCGTAAGTGAGGGAAAAAGAAAAGAATCTATGGCAAGGGGCTTCAGCTTCCTGAGCCCCTCCACCTCTGCTTTGCAGAGGGTCTTTTTCTCTGCACACTTGCTCTATGTGTGCATTTCCTCACCTACCCCTGATAAAAGCCTGTCTTCAAAAATGAAAAAGAATCTATAGCATATTGAAAGTTTACAAATACATACGTTAACCAGACAAGGTAGTTAGGGCCAGAACCCAATTCCAGAAAGTCTCTTGCCAATAGCTACAGAGACTGTCAATCTATTGTTTTATGTGCATTCATTTGTTTATTAAATTATTCTAGTTTTCATATTTCTAGTCATGACTCATTACATAATGGGCAACATAGAAAAGTGCATGCTCTTTAACTGAAGTCAATATTTTAAGAGATAAAAATGTTCCTAATGGTGTCATAGTCTCATTCTTGAAGGGCTCTTGCAACACATATGTTGGTTGCATGTTCCAACTATAGTTGTCTCAACCAAATCTGAAGATAGTCAAAGAGCAGTCACTTAAATTCAGCAGTAAAGTCAGCGATTATCTATTTGGAATTAGAAATTTTATCTAGTGACTACATTTTAAATTGTTCATGTGCTTCCCAAAAAAAAACATCAGAAGTTAGAAACTGTATAGAATAAATTACTGTCAAAAATCCTTTTCCTGGAACATAAAGGGAAACAATATTGCATCATTAGGAAATCCATTCCTCATACCCTCAATTAAAATTGACTGAAGAAGTATTTAAAGAACATTGACTTGAATAAGTGCCAAACTATTTGGCATCTTGAGAGCACCACTTTTGATCATTCTGACTCTGATGTGGGGGAGTAATGAGATACAAGGCAAGGATATCACCAGGGGACAAATAACTATCAGGTTATATATGCAACACAAAATATAAAGTTTCTCTTGTGTGTCGTTGGGAACTATGGTAAGGATTTAGCAATGATATTGCTATAATCCCATTTAAATTTCTGACACATCATTCTTCCTGCCATATATAGAAGATTCTCAATGTAGGGAGAGGAGAGAGAATGATTAAAAGTAGGAAAGAAATCACTCAGAAGGCTGCTGTTGACACAATCTAGCTATGAAATGATGAGACATTGATCTTGTTTCTGCTTACAAGTATGAAGAACCCAAAAGATTCAGATTCTTTTGTAGGAGGTGTGCCAGAAGTCCACTGTTGCTGTGGATGATGATACAAAGATAGAAGTCTAGCAAACTTTACTTATCCATTTGCATAAAATGTATCATGATGCTTAATTGATTGTTAACTTTATTACACTGAGAAATAGCTGGGGATTAGTAGAACATAGTTTTAGATGTGTCTGTGAGATAGTTTCCAGAGAAGACTGACCTATGGAAGAGGAGCTGAAAGGAAAAGACCTATTGTGACAAAGGCCACATCACCTTCCAGTAAATTAGGAGCACCTGTAGAATAAAAATGAAAGAAAACAAAGTTAAATCAGCATGCACAAGCTCTATTCTTCCAGATCAAGTGTGTTTATTGCTACTGCCTTTGCCTGTGGATATCAAACTCCAGCTCCTTCAGCCTTTCAATATAGACATATCAGTATTTCTCTGGAGTTCTTCCATGCTTTTACCGCTCTTAACAAGAACAGAAATTGTTTCTACTTCTATGCTTCTAGGGCCTAGCACAATGCATGGACAGAGTGATGTGGTACTCAGAATGTCCTTCAGTGGAGGAGTCATTGCCCTAGCTATCGAGAATATTGTTGGCAGACCATCTGCAGTAATTAGAGCAGAGATCATTTTATCTGCAGAGAGGTGTGTTACTAAATGCCATAACTCATGTCAAGGTGGCCTAGACAAAATAAATAATTGAGGCATATGTAAGACTGGTCATATCCACACACTGTGGAGTGTACCACCTTTGAAGTGCAACAATACTTAGAGATCCCTGTGGCGTTTGAATGTGACTGTTATTGGTCTGCATCACAGATTAACTTGTCTCACAGTATATTTGTGCTTATTTCCTTTTCCTCTCCACTGCTTTGTATCTCAAGGGTACTTATTAGAAAATATATGGCATTGTGAATCCATCTCAGAAGGGCTTCCTGGGTAATCTAACGCACAATTAGAATATTTAGAATAAACAAACTTTAGATAGATTAATGCTCATCTTATTTTGGCTGCAAAGGGTGAAAATCATGGGCTTTTTGTGCTATTTAATTCTATCCCACTCATTTCAAAGAGAATGTAGTAAACAATAAGCTCAGAGGAAAATATATTCTTTCTTCTTCTCTGTATATTCTTAAGTGCATAGAAATAAATTATACTCTGACAACACGCAAACTTCTGTGCCAAAAGTATTTCTGTTGGCTTCTCTCCGTGTAATTAAACCATGTTCTTTCTTGAGTATATTTTAAAAAGAAATGCTTAAATTTTAGGATAACACTAATATAACATGAAAAGAAGCTGTGTTGATGTATTCCTGGAGGGATTTCAAAAATTCAAGACAGTTTTTACAATGTGACTTGAAGTAAATCAAATCTGTATACATATGAAAATTCAGTTTCTCATCATTAAAGTTTTTACATGTGTAGTAAGAGCCTTTAATCTTGCTTTCACTTATTTGCCATGTTCATCTGTTATTTAATGAACTACAAATAAAAAAAAAACCCTTCATAGACCATTCAATTCTACTGAATTGAGATGAGAAAGGGGTTCAAGTTGCTGGAAAGTTGGGAGGCTCCTCCTTGCTTTTCCCTCCACATACTTTGAGGCATAGGTCTATGTAGCATGAGTCTTAAAAGTTCTTATTAATAAAATCAAACCTGAGGCAGGTATTGGGTGAACACTGGAAGGTCAGAGAGACAGATCAAGCCACAGCTACCTCACCTTGCTGGATCCTCAGCTGGTCTTGCTTCCTCAGACTGGAAGCCTCTATGTCCTCATATCCGAATGACTCTCAGCTGAACTGCTGCTAGAAGCCTGAATGCTTAACCAGCCCAAATGCTTCTCCAGGCCAAATGCCTCTCCAGGGCAAATGCCTCTAGTTTCTGGTCCTCACGCCTTATATACCTTTCTGCTTTCTACCACCACTCCCTGGGATTAAAGGCTTGCTTTCTGGGATTAAAGGCGTGGGTCACCATGCTTGGGTGTATCCTTGAACACATGTATTTCTGCCTCTGGAATGCCAGGATTAAAGGCGTATGCTACCACTGCCTATCCTCATGTTTAATATTGTGGCTGTCCTGTTCTCTGACCCCAGATAAGTTTATTAAGGTACACAATATTTTGGGGAACACAATACCACTACAGGTCTAACAATATTAAGGATGCCTATAGGCGTTCTATTGAGAATTTCATCCCCTGTAGAATGCAGTCAAATGCCGAGATGTGCATAGTAGAAAATATATTAAATGTGACTACCAAATCATGCACATGGATAAAATTTCTGAACTGTTTTAAGTGAGGGCTGACTTTTAAGTGATTTAATCAGTGATAATGATTGTAATAAAATATGAATGGCCATCTAAGTTCCGATTTCTAAGAGAAGAAATGATATGATGAATTTATGATACATTTGGAAAATAAAACATTATATGAAGCAGGAATGTCAAATCAATAATGATGATGGTGCTGGGCTTCTTGGAATGAGGAACTACCACGTTATCTACCTCTGTAGCCAGCATCCAGACACTGCTTTACACACACACATACACACACACACACACACACACACACACACACACACACACATACATATACATACAGCTTTGTGTATATAGAGAGACTTCTTTTTTTTTAAAGACTTATTTTTTATATATATATATGCCTTTATTCCAGAAGAGGGCAACAGATCCCACTGTAGATGGTTGTGAACCACCATGTGGTTGCTGGGAATTGAACTCAGGACCTCTGGAAGAACAGCCGGTGTTCTTAACTGCTGAGCCATCTCTCCAGCCCTAGAGAGACTTCTTAAAGTCTATATCTTGCTGTGGAATAATCCTCTTGTACACTGTCACACGAATTGGTTTAATAAAATGCTGATTGGCCAGTAGCTAGGTTGGAAGTGGAGGTGAGGTGACCAAACTAAGAATTCTGGGAAGAGGAAGGATGGAGTCAGGAGTCACCAGACAGATGCAGAGGAAGCAAGATGAGAATGTCATACTGAGTGAAGGTACCAAGCCATGTGGCTAAACATAGATAAGAATTATGGGTTACTTTAAGTGTAAGAGCTAGTCAGTAATAAGCCTGAGCTACTGGCTGAGCATTTATATGTAATATTAAGCCATCAAGTCAATTATTTGGCAAGCAGCTACTGGGTATTTGGGAGTTGCTGGCAGGACAGAAACTTCTGTTTAAAATACCTTCCAAGAATTACTTACAGTTCATCATTGTAGATGAAAGTGTTACTATTTGCTGGATGGGAATCTTGAGTCCCAAATTCCTCTATAAGAGAAATTACACTAAAATATCCTATAATAAGTAATTTATAATGCAGATAAGCAATAACACACAAGAGCTTTGTATTGGATATATACTTTGTGTAATATGCAAAATAAGTCAATCAGCAGGTATTTATATATGAATTCATGAAAACTTGTTGAAGCTTCCATTATACTATGAAAGAGAAAAATCTGAGATCTCTTTGAATTCATAATTTTAGAATTCAGTAGACCTAAGTGTTCAAATTAGAGAAAGAGCCAAGTGCCAATTTGTACTTTTATGATACCTCTCCTGATATCATGACATCATTTTGATATTAATATGAAGTCAGTAGTTCAAACATTTACTGAGGACTTCTGTCAATCATTTGAAATTAGGAAATGGATCCTATATCTTACTACAAATACAGAGGATATACAAAATTTAATAATGAAAAAGAAAATTGTAACTATCCAAAGACAAAAAGGAAAAGGACAAGTTGGGTCAACTGTGCCTGAAATTTGATGTGATAAGGACACAGTACTTCAAATGGGTCTTAGTGCTAATTATTTCAAGTGTACTTTGGAGTGCCATGGTATTTACTCTTGAGCAAGGATAGGTGAACTAGTTCAGCTTTATCCAGTTTTTAGTTCAAACATTTGCTGTCCTTTCAAAATAAATAACCCATTAAGTTAAAAGTAAGCATTGATTATAAAGAAAATTTATCTCATCTCATTTTATAGCATTTGGGATTAAAATTATGAATCTTAAGAAATTAAATTGCTTTGCCAAATGTATTAGATACCCAGTTATATGTGTGTTCGTTATTCAGCAAATGTGCCATAAATGGTGTAAAATCTGAGGGTTCTTATATGAATAAGCTTGTTCTTGAACTCATAGACTTCAAAATTATTTAGTCTGTTTCTAAAGAGAGAAAGAATGAAGGGGTAGAGTTGATGAGTGGGGAGGATCTAGGAGGAGCTGGGAGAGGAGAGACCATTATTAGAATATATTGTATGAAAAGAATTTGTTTTCACTAAAAAATTTAAACAAATATAATACTGCAAGTCAATATCAGAAAAAGTAGGAGTATATGGAGGCAAGAAGCAGAGACAGGTTGCTAATCAAATATACACTGAATTAAGATATACACAGGAATGTATGCTAAGGTAGCTTTGGAAAAGGTAGAAATGCCCAAGTTAAATGTCATATGATCATTAGGAGTAAATCCAGGACTGAGACAGGAGGTGAACATCCCAGGTAGAAGAACTACTCAATGCAAAGACAGTAAGGTGAGACTGAAAGTCAGGATGGAAATTCAAACAAACCATAACTTCAATAAATCATGAAACTTCATTTTCCATTCTGCTGTAATGTTATATGTTATTACTTCTTTAACCAGTTCATTGCAGATGAATCTTTATGCAAGTGGTATCTTTCCTTAAAATAATAACTTACAGAGTTCTCCAAAGAAACTTGATATTCCTGAATGTTTACTAGAAATTTTATCCATTTGGAAAATAAAATCTCAAATACTCCAGGTTTTACAAACATCTAACTATGAGGATTGTTTAATATAGCAAGCACCTTATAGCTTCTCTATATGTTCATTACTGAAATTGGTTCAAAAATGAGCTTGTCAAGTTTCTTCTCTTAGCCACCCATACTGACTCCCTTCTCTCTCTCTTTTTTTTTTTTTTTTTGGTTTTTTGAGACAGGGTTTCTCTGTGTAGCTTTGCGCCTTTCCTGGAACTCGCTTGGGAGACCAGGCTGGCCTTGAACTCACAGAGATCCGCCTGCCTCTGCCTCCCGAGTGCTGGGATTAAAGGCGTGCACCACCACTGCCCGGCGTGACTCCCTTCTACTGCTAGATTTCTGGAAGGTTTTGACAGCTTTATCTATTTTTAAATATATACTCCACATTAAATATTGCCAAAGAATTGTTTATATCTATTCAAATGACTTTATGGTTTTCTTTTGTGCTTTTTCTCATTTTTACTAGTTCTTTTGAGAATTTCGTACATATTTGAATCATATTCAGCCCTCTCCCAACGACGGCTAGGCCCACCCCTTCTCCTACCTCCCAACTTTATATCCTCACAAAGTACAATTTGTGTCCTGTAAAGTACAATTTGTGTTACTCATATATTCTTGGACGTTCAGCCTTCCACTAGAATTTTTTACCCTGTCAGGGACCACACAAGTAAAACTGACTTCCTCTCCAACAGCAATCAGTTGCCTAAAGCTCCTTAGCTACCAGTGTGACATCTTTTGTCTTCTGATAGGATGACTTATTCTGATATTTGAATCTTGACAAGGCATACATTCCCATGATTAACCCCTGCATGCCACAATAACAAAGGCTTGCAGCTTTTGGAACAGCAGCACATAGCAGCACCATTTAAATGAACATGGAGATCTCATCATTTTAAACTCATCATTCATTATTATGAAACACCATCCATGGTAGGCTGCTGTCTTTAAAACCAAGGCCTAGCTTTCCATGAAAAGTGTTAACAATATGTGTCAACATCACCCTAAACTATCATTCCAGGCTCATTTCCCCCATGCTTTCTTTCCTACTTCATATGCCAGATACATGAGCCATCACCAACTTCCTTGTCATTGCCTAAACATGCTCTGTAGAGTTTGAATTTTGCTTGTGTATCCCATTTACTGAAATTATCTTTCTCACTGTAGGATACATATTTATGACTCACATCCTTAATAGCTAATAAATTTCTTCTCCTGGAGATTACTACACTCTTTCCTAATAAGACCACTTATCTCTAATTGAACAATGAAGTGCCATGTCCAAAAGAAGTATCTTCAAATCATGCTGTAAGTTTTACTAGCTATGAAACCATGTACCTATTATTTGTCCATACTAGGACTTCATTACCTCATTGGTAAAATGAGAATACTGATAATACTTAATGTTAGAATTCTGAGGATAAAATAACATAATGACAATCCGATACTTAACACTATGACTAGCATGGAATAAACACTCAGAATTATTTCTTACAGTCATTAGTATTAATCTCCTTTTCTTAGACTGAAATCTTCTAGAACCATATCTGGCAATATATAGCATTTGCCTCAGAGTTTATAAATGATGAGGACTCATGAATCAGTTGTTAAAATGAATAGATTCAAAAGAAGTTATGGCCAGTTTCCTAATGGAACAACAGAATAGCAATTAGCTGAGGACTTGTACTGAAACCAATGATTTGTTTCAAACATATATTTACCTATAACCAAAATGTATGATTCATTTATGTTTCAGGGAATTCTGAGAACACAGTACCATCTGGATGCTATATGGTTTTTTAATGTGTTTAGACTGTGATATAGTGTTAAGATTTTTAGTAACAGCAGTTTTTACACAATTTTGAGTTTAAACAATTTGGTACTTATTTGTTTCTGCATTTATAATTCACTGGGTCAGATAATTTCTATTCACTTGGTGAAATGAAACCATAAATTCAGATAAAATACTAGCTTTTGAATATTTTCTTGATGTTTGTTCAAATTGTAATTTCCCTCTGCTCCTAATACAATTTACTAAATGAGTATAGTCTAATTACATGTCAAATATTACTTTGCTTTTGTAATACCCTGAGATATTTCCACTATTTAGTGGTTATGTGGGATTTGACCGAATAAAATTCATACCAATTGACAAGTTAAATACCCCACTGAGAGTCTCCTTAATACAGATAGTGAGGGAGTATTGAAATATACAGCTATTAATACTTGATAGCTATGAGAGGGGGTGTCATATATATGGTTAGAAAAAATACATGAAGCACAGCTTTAAAAGTGCTAAGTCAGTTGTTTTTCTTATCAAATTAAATACATTAGCTGTGATATTACAAAGCATTACTGAGATGTCTTTAGCTTTGGTATACTGTGTAGGTTAACAGCCAATATAAGCCTTTCTTATCCATGTATTCATTTACTTAAGTCACAAAATGTGGAAGAAAGACTCAGTTAAAACAGTTTCATTATTGCCTCACTCTGACAATGGATTGGCTTCTTTTTCCAGACAAAGTCTTACTTTGTAACTAAGAGCAGCCAAAGTACTAGGATTACAGAAATGTGTCTCTATACCATGCTAAATAGTGATTATTGAAAGCCATTTTGAAAAAAAAGCAAGGAGGAGATTCTCAAATGTGAGTTTAAATGATCATAACTGAATACACGTTGACTTCAGAATTTTAGTATTTAGCTATTCTAAGGTTTTGGTGCATATCTTTGTTTCAGATTCCTCATCTTTCCTGTGAACCATATCACCTCTATGTCCTCCAAAGTTCAAATCTGAACAGAATTGGGTGGTTTGCCATAGATAGTAGAGAAAGAAAGAAGTAAGAGTAAAATAGTTTGGGCTTTAGAACTCAAAGAGGCTTCTCTGCTTCTACTTGCTCATGGACCTTTGCTATTTCCAGAGAAATAACATAATTTAGGACAGTTCGTTTGAATCCCAGGGTAATAAAAGGAGTGCAGTTGATACCATAGCCCAATTCAGCATAGATTAGCCAATTTCCAGAAAATTTGGAATTAACAGATCTGCTCAACAGAGCCTAGCCTAAAATTGCTCACACAGAGAAGTGTTAGCTAAACACATGTATACCATTAGGATACTGAGCTTTTGTGGCTGTTACATAGTATAATCGTGGCTGTGGGTAACTTTTAAAATTTGTATATGATATGTAGAAAGGTTTATAATATTATGCTACAATAAGAAGTCTATTTCCATAAATGAAGAGCCAATATATTTATAGAGTATTCTATGTGCATCTTTTCAGAATGATATTTTCTATTTCAGATACTTATCATAAATATGAAACTTAAGTATATTCTCACATAACAGCTGACAGTCAGGAATTAAATAAATTTTAAAAAATCTTTTATTATTCATTTAAATTATTATAAATTGTTTGAAGTTTTATCTTAAGTATTTTCTTCTAAATTGACAAAGCAGCATTTCTTCACAATTTAAATCACTTTTATGTGTACCTAGTTATTTTTATACAAATAATTTTTAATCTTTGAGAACCTTGGAGTTATGAGAAAGGGTGAAGTTATTTTAAATCATCTTAGAAATCATATTTATAAAAGTTTTCAAGTATAATCATGTAATTAATATTTTAAATAAAAAAATTAGAATGACCATCATAGGATTATTTTGAATATTATACATTATAGCTAAGAAGACAATAATCTACATAAACAGGGAGATTTCATAGTCATAGATTAAACATGGCAATGTGGTAAGATGGGAAAAATATCTGTATAGTATTCTCAGGTGAATTTATTTTTGCACAAATTGACAGGTTCTTCCCAATATCTGTGTGGAAGGAAAAGGATCGAGAATATCCAAAAACAATTGTGAAAGAGAACAAACTTGGGAAAAATGCATGTTCTTTCTGATTTTAAAAAATATTATAAATTAAAAACTAAAGATAGTGTAATATTAGGAAACAGACTGGCAAATTTCTTAGCAGAAATGAACTGAAATCCTCAAAATCTACCCTTACATTTATGAACAGTTGTACAATGAGTGCAATAGAGGGAGATTTTCTTTTGACAAATGGCTCTGTGGTATTTTAGTGGCATACATGAAGAGCAAATTTGCACTACTGAGAAAATACTCAAAAATATTAAAATTAATTCTAAAATTAAAATTTATCCTATCCATGTTTCAGAGGTAAAACTTAAAACTTTTAGAATAAAATATTTGACTTTGGGATTAGGCAAATTATTTAGTATGATACCAGAGGTATGGTTGATAAAAGAAGATACTGACACATTTTAAGTAAATATAAAGCTCTTGAGATGTAAAAAACAAATCTTCATAATAAGTGAACTACTCCAAATGTAGAAAGATAAATGCATGTTTTCTCTCATATGTGAAACCCAGATTCAAACTCACTCTCTCTCTGTCTCTCTCTCTGTCTCTGTCTCTCTCTCTGTCTCTGTCTCTCTCTCTGTCTCTCTCTCTCTCTCTCTCT
>CABHPQ010070280.1:0-38367 GCA_902168405.1 Peromyscus aztecus
AAAAAAAAAAAAAAAAAAAAAAAAAAAAAAAAAAAAAAAAAAAAAAAGAAAATGTTTATTGTTTAATGTGTTTTTGGTCAGGTTTAAGACTTCTATATACCATCAACACTGGACCCCCACTGAAACTCCTCCAGGATATCCTGCTGTTGCCCCGAGTCATGGAAATCCTGTAGCTATGATTCTTTAGGACCAGTCCCTTCATGCACTCTAGCAGGTCATAGATGGTGTAGATGTTGGGGAGGGCCCACTCAAAGCCCCGGATGTGTAACTGGGTTGTTCTAACTGGGCTGCTAGGACCACCCCCCTCAGGTGAGGAGCAGAACCAGATCCCCTGCAGCAGTAGTAAGGGGTGGAGCCAAATTTCCCATGTGCAGGGGGCAGGGGACACTGGACAGCTCTTCTATTGGGGGTGGGGCCAGCTTTCCTATGCCAGGGTCATGGGGCCTTTATCACAGGGCCCACAAGGGGCTAGGCCAGCTCAATAAACCCTTGTGCTTCAACACATGGTTCAACACATAGTTCACATGGGCCCCTCTGTTAAACTGGTAACACAGACATCAACACAGACCCCAGCTGCAGCAGGACCCCGGAACCAGACATAACTAGCAGCAGCAGCTTGAGCCTGGATGTCAACATGACCCCAGGTCACAGTGCAGGTCTCTGAGATCAGCATGGGCTAGCAGCAGAGTGGTCCCTGGACTCCAGCATGGCCCCAGGTGGTGGCCCACACCCCGGGCAATCATATGGCCTTCAGTGGAACAGGAGCCATGAACCTCAACACAGACCCTGGCTGCAGTAGGGCCATGAACCCAAACATGGCTCTTGTCAGCAGCTCAGACCTGGTCAACACCATGGCCATGGGTGGCTGTGCAGGCCACTCAGCTTGGCATGTCCCCGGCAGGGTCATGTCCCTCAGATCCCAACATGGATACAGGTGGCAACCCGGAAGCTGGGCATCCTTGTGACCTTTGGTGGCAATGCAGGTCATGGACATCAACACAAACCTCGGCTGCAGTAGGACCACTGACCCAGCCCAGGCCCAGATGTCACCATGGCCTCAAATGGCAAGCAGGCCTCCCACATCAGCCTGTTCCTCACTGTCTTTACCTCTTCAGATCTGCCTCTCTCAATGGGACATGAGCCACTCTGCCTCTCTTTCTGTCCCATACCCCACCATATATTTGCTCACCATAATGGCACCTGACCACCCAGGGCCTCAAGGTGCCTGGTGGGACCATGCTTTCTTCTCCTTGCCCAGGATAAAAAGTTCTGTGCAGGCACGTGTGTCCATCTCTGCCCACTCAGTTCTCACGGCACAGAGCAGGATAGTTGATTTTTCTCCCTGCCCACATGTTTTTTTTTTTTTCTCATATGCAGGAATTAGCATCAAAGCTTTTGTTTTGGGTGCTTTGATTGGAGTATATGTGGAAACTAGAAATGGGCCAGTGTGGTAGCAGGTGCATCTATAGAGAGAGGAGTGACAGTAAAATATAGGTGACACGAAAGTAGAGATGCGAAATACTGGGGATCGAAAGGATCAAGCAGATCGTGGAGTGATGGGGATGGGGGGGAGAGGGACACGACAAGGGTTTGCTGAAATGAAGGAAGTGTGCATGAGAGAAGCGCAGCAGAGAGGAGTGATGGAGATGGGTGTTAGGGAGACCAAGAGGAGAGAGCGAGCGTGCTAGAGGGAAGGGAGGATGGAGAAAGAAAGGAAGAAAGAGATCAAGAGACAGAGAGAGAAGGAATGAGGGAGGCAGTGTGGGGAAGAACACAGAGGGAGAGCGTGGGCAGAGCAGACAGAAGGGGCAGGCCAGAGGGAGACAGAAAAGGCACAGCCAAAGTAGCAAGGTTAGAAGGAGAAGGAATAGTTGGGGGGAGAGAGGTAAGACGATGAGCTGGTGCTGGGCTAGGACAGGGAAGCGGGTGAGAAAACCCAAGATGCCAGCGTGGACTTTGAAACATATAAAAGGTATTCGTAATACCGAAGGAGTCTGGACTTGGACTTTTGGAAATTGGGGAAATGGGATTTCTTTTGGACCTGACATAAAGTATATCAGCACATAGTATCACTAACTGTCCTTGCTAGTTTTATGCCAACTTGACATAAGTTAGAGTTATCAGAGAAAAGGGAGCCTCAGTTGAGAAAATGCCTCCATATAATGGGCTGTGGACAAGCCTGTGGGACATTTTCTTGAAAAGTAATTGATGTCAGAGGGCCCTGAGTTGGGGGTTTAGCATTAAATTGCACTTAAAACAGCAACACCTGCTTGTACCAGAGCTTCTTTGGCCTGCCTGGATAACTCAGTTTACATGGATGCAGAACTCCTCTTCCTCCTTAGGTATGCTAATTAGTACTTCCTCTTCTTCTTCCCCTAAGGCCTTATCCTGTATATGATTCTGAAAGATGGAACTAAGCAGAGAGGACCAAAGTGAAAATGTAGCTATTTAGTGGACCACTCTGTGTAGTCACTTGCCCTGGGGGCTGGTCTACCCACAGCAAAACCATGCTTTCCAGCTACTCCAAGATAGGGCGCAATGATTCATGATGCTCTCCTGAGAAATACAGACTTCTGAATTCCAGTTACCGGCTCCCTACCCCATGTCTCCAATTGTACTGGAGAAGACATTGCATTGTTTCAGTGGGAGGTATTTTCACTTGCTTCCCATATGGGACTCAAAGGAGCTACAACAGTGCCACTGTTGTATACATTCCTCACAATACTCTATCCATCACAGAGCTTCTACACACCTGGATCATGCCCATATAAAGCCTAGTGGTTCCCCACAGTGATCCATTTGGAACATCAGAGCACACTTGTATTTCCTGGGCATTTGAGATATTCACAAGCAGGGAGAAAGAAGCTGGCCACTAGCTACTAGTGTGGAGATACTAGAGAAGGCACTCAGCATCCTCAGTACAGAGATTGGCCTTCCTACCCAAAGGAACCACAAAAAAAAAGGAAAAAAAACTGTTCAGCAGTGCCCAGGGTAAGAGTCCCACTCTGCACTCAAAACATACCAGGACTTAAATATTTCCAACCTGCAGACATGACTACATTCCTGTGTGTCATTTTTCAGTTTAACTGCAAACCTCTCACCTTAATGTCAGGCCTTTTGATTTATGCTATTTACATTGCATCAGTCCTTTTTCCCTGCCGTAGATTGTTGGCAATATCTGAGCACATGATCATGGCTGACAGACTTTGATATGTGAACACCTTGAAAGAAAGAAACACATCGGACAGTAGGAGAAGATACAAGTTGAGACATACCACAGAAACCAAGTTGATGTTTATTTAGAATGAGTTGATAACTGTATTAGTAATGTGTGCATCTACAAAATTTCTTTAAGGAACCTTCTGGCAGGAGTTATAAATGCCAGAGTCCTCACCTCAGACCTTTTGAACGATCAGTTTGGAAGCACAGTGGACCTTCACTTCACTCTGTGGTGTCCAACATTTAATCTCAAAGAGGAACATCATCCCATGCAAGAGTGAGAGGGTGGTTGTCAGGACCCCTAGTGGGAACACAGCAGTGTAGTGTCTCTTTATAAGAACATCTTTCTTACCAGGAAAGGTAGAAGGAAAATCAAGGATGATTTGGCCATAAAAGTCTACAACACGGTTCCAGCATACAGAAACAAATGTGCAAAGGCTGCTAACAGACAAAACTAAAGCATAGATCTTGTATAAGATTATCTGCATGTCAACAGGTGGATCTTTCATGCAGCCGATCTTAATGGCCACTGCACTGAAAATAAGGACTGCAGGTTTCATCAAAATGGCGCACACTATCAGTGTCTGGGCACACTGAAATGCAGGTGAAATGGCCCATGTTGAGTTGGTAGGGCTGTGCACCAGCCTCCTGAGCACAGACCCAGAGATGCTAAACTCTTGAGGGTAATAAGTTTCCCAGAGACCAAAAGAAAAAAATAAAATCACAAACTTTATTGTCAAATTTTCACATGCGCCAGCACCTGCTGCTCGCAAGGGTTATTTCAAACAGCAAAGCTGATAGGCTGCAAATGAATCCGCTCAGTTTGAAGATACACTTCTTTCCCACAGCAAATCTGAAGACGAGACTGAAGAAGTTTAGAGTGAAGCTAGGAACATACAGAAGGGGAAAAAACAGAATATGCCGTGGTTTATAAAGCACTAAGTGCTCACACTTTGTCCCTGCTGACTCAAAGTTGTATTTAAGCGGTCTGTGTATATATTATGGTTCAACACACTGTAGGTCAGAAAGAAGCCTGGAAATCCAAGTGTAGCAGAAGTAACCACTTTAAAATATTTTGGACAATAATGTCATAAAATCCATCAAATGCTAAAGGTTTGTTTGTTGACTAAGAATTTCAATGCTTGGAATTAATAGGGACATAAGAGTTCGCAATATCATACACAAAATGATACCTATCTCACTTCTGTTTATAATATATCAACATTATTAATAACTTAAAAGAAAGTAATAAGTAGAACAATTATCAAATTAATTGTCCTTTCTAAAGACTTGTAGCTGAATGTTTCATAACTATTACAAATTGAACACTTCTATATCACCTGCTGAAAGAACAAATAAAAATTTTAAAAAATACACATAGCAAACCCATTTATGTCAAAATAATAATATATTTGACATATATAAATATCTTGATATGTGTAATGAAAGAGATGTGAACATAATGGGTACACTCCATAAAAGGCACCCCTAGAAGATCAACTGAGTAGGTACACTATCACTCTTCTTTGTACATGTTTTTGAAATGTGCACATTTTTGAAGAAAGCTATGCGAATTTTAAAAATAAAGCCACAGGGTAAATGACCTTCAAAATCTATAGGTAACCAGGTTGGGAATATCCCAGCAGTACAGTAATTACCTAACATGTGTGAGACCCTGAAATATTATATATTTCTCAGTACCACATATCCAAAATCTCTGTGTAAAATAGGTGGAATCACAGATTATTTCTGATTTTTACACATCTCTTACTCAAAATTACACATTTATGTAATTTACTTCATTTCAGTGAAACTAAAAAAAATATCCTGACACAAAACTACACTCCATATTGACACTATCAGACAACATCTTTGAACCTTCTCTTAGTTCAAATTTTTAGAGGTAGCATTAGGGAGCCTGCATAGGACTGACCTTGGCCCTCAGCATGTATGTGACAGTTGTGTAGGTGGTCTGTTTGTCAGACTCCTAGCAGTGGAATCAGGACCTGTCCCTGGTGCATGAACCAGCTTTTGGGAACCTGTTCCTCATGCTGGGATGCCTTGCCCAGCCTTGATGCAGGGGGAGGAGCTCTGTCCTGCCTCAACTTGATGTGCCATGCTTTGTTCAAACCCATGGGAGGCCTGCTCCTTTCTGACTGGAGTCAGAGGAAGAGTGGATGGTAGATGGGAGTCGTGGGGGTGAAGGAATGGGAGGAGAGGAGGGAGGGGAAACTGTGGTCAGTATGTAAAATAAATGAAAAAAAAAACAGGTTAAATAAAATTTAAAAAAACTCATGCCCTGAGGACCCCTGCTGTGTTATTTAGCAGAAAGGAAGGAGGAGGATTCATTTAGTCACTAAGCATGTGGACAATGTCATTGCCAATGCCCATTCTGAAGGTTTGAGGGAACTGTATTCCCCTTGCCAGGAAACCTTCCTTAATAGCTACCCACTGCTCCACAGGCTCCACAGTCTTCTCTGGAATGTGCTTTCTAACTGGAAGAAGACAATAACAGTACGACTTGGGAACTTATATCAGCAAGATGAGTTTGCAGTTGATGGTGGCTTGGGTACCTCCACTGTCTGTGAGTTCTTCCTTGCCAAGGCAGATCTGAAGTGGTGGACTGCAGGAGCAGTGTGCTTTGAAGCAGAACAGGGAACAGGATGGAGATTGCTGCTGTGCCCAATAAGTGAGCTAGCCTGGCAGGATTGGGTGCTGCCCAGGTCTGAAAGTCATGTAATGGATGCATGTGTTTCATAAAGACCCAATCTGAAAGCCTCCATATAACTAGCTTTAAGTTTTTACCTTTGTGTATTGTGGGTGAGGAAATCCATTTGGAAGATGACTGGATCACAAATGTTCTTCCTAGTTACAGGAAATGCTGACAGTAGACAGAGTCGCAAAAAGGCAGGAAACACCTTCAGCAAAAGAAGTTCTGTTAGGCAAATATTGCAGCTCAGAACAATGTCTTGCCAATCCATGGCTCTCCCAAACCTTTCCATTCCTCTCCTGTGCTTGGCTTAGTTGGAGCCTCATAAACACTTCAGAGGTATTATCACATCTGATATTACTGACCCTCCAATGATGTCCACACAATTACTATCCCCATTTTATAGACAGGGAAACAACACACGGAGGCTAATTTATATACTCAGCTTCAGGAAGCTTCACAGATATAATGGGCACGGAAGCACCCGGAGACCTCATAGTCACAAACTGAGCTACCTACCTGGCACTTAGGATACTCAGCAGAATTTCATACACACCTAACTATATGCCAATAGCTTTCTCTGGCCTTCTGTGTCCTGTGAAAGTGAAAGTGGTTAGTGAAAACTACATGAAAAATATAAAATACTTGCCTCTTTGTGTAGATGTAACCAACCGTCTTATAAATAAGAAACACAGAACCAATGCAAAGAAGAAAGCCAAGAGGTCAGAGCTAAGAGCTAAAACCTTACCCTTCCTCCTGCAGTGGTCCTACCTCTCCGAAGGAGCCCGTACTTCCTGTGTTAAAGTCTTTATATCGTCTCTGTTCTGCCTTCTCATTGGTTGTAAACCAAACCACAGGACTGCCTCATCACGGCCTGTCTGTATAGACCTCCAGGTGTTCTATGGTTGGTATTGAAATTAAAGGCATGTGTATTCAATGCTGGCTGTATCCCTGAACACACAGAGACTTACCTAGCTCTGTCTACCAAGTGCTGTGATCACAAGCGTACACCACCACTGCTCTGCTTTCCTATGGCTTGCTAATAGCTCTGACCCCCAGACAACTTTATTTATACAAATAACATTTTGGTACAAAAGAAAATATCACCATATCTTTGTCTCTTCTAAGTTCAAGTGTTAGTGACTATCAACTGTAAGATAAGCAACTATAAAAATTCTTATGCTTTCGTGGCTACTAGGGCATAATGGTGGATTGTGAGCAATGAATAAGTTTCTAGATATATATAACCATAAAGGAGCAATGTGCTAAACCTTACTTTTTATGTGAGAAGTCTTTCAAAGAGAAATTTACTTTTGAAATCATGCATCAAATAGCTACTATAGTATCTGATGGCCATAACAAAGAAAATTATTTTTAAAAGAGAAAAAAGCTACTTACATAGTGGAAGGAAAAAAAAGATGTTCCACTATAAAAGCCAAGTGTCTTTCTTAGAGAATTTGGGGACACATGACCTTCCGTAAGTTTCTTAGACACAAACTAGTTATTGGAAGTTTGTAATTACTGAGCTCCTGGGAGATCTGTGTTTTGGTTACAAACAAATCCACCTTTTCTCTTTCTGTGTTTTACTTTAAACATGACTGTCTTAGGGTTTCTATTACTGTGATAAAATGTCATGGCCAAAAGCAACCTGAAGAGCAAACGGTTTATTTCACTTATTCTTCAAATCACAGCGCATCATCAAAAATGTCAGGGAAGGAACTCAAGGCAGGAATCTGGAGGCAGGAACTCAAGGCAGGAATCTGGAGGCAGGAACTGAAAGAAACAGAAATCATGGAAGAGCACTGCTTTCTGCTCTGCTCCCCATGGCTTGCTCAACCTGCTTTTTAAACTATCCAGGTCAAGAAGAGGGTCTTCAAGGCATCCAAGCCCAAGGGTAAGTGCTTCTGGAATGGCTTCCACTACTCAGCCTTGAAGAAAAACATGGAGAACAATCTTCTGTCTCTGGGAACTTTCAATCAATAGGCCAAATTTATAACTTCCACTACAGCTTTGGAGTTGACAGAACACATAGAGATAATCATATACACAAACTCTAGATAATTCTTCCTGTTGTTATATGACAGTGCTGCAATATGGAAAGAACAGGGAGTATTAAACATCCAAGCATCCCTATCAAATCTATACACCAGTGTGTTGCCAGCCTCCAGGGGAAGCAGAGTGGAACATGGTGCTGCTTGAGGAATGTTGAGAGTATGTCTTTGGAGATGGACTCATTGCTTGGGGTTATCGTCTGGTCCAGCTGTGCAGTTTCAGGATTTTGGGACTTCTGCCTTCAGTATACTCATGCATCTTTAAGACCATCATGATCCAAAACCTGAACCTAGGCAGAATATGCCTGATCTACACTTTCTGCTGTGTGGTGGCTTCCAGGCCTTACTGAGGCCACGATCAAGAGAAGATTTCTTCTGGTCCTACACCTGGGGCCATATAGGGGTTCTAGGACCATGCTGCCATTAGGTCTATGCTGATCTAAGTGACCTGCTCTGCCACCCAGGGCCATGATGTTGTCCAGGCCTGAACTGCTGTCAGGGGCCATGCCTGGGTCCATGGTCCTGCTGGAGCTGTGATGTGTTGATGTCTGTAGCTCCTGTTACCACTGAAAGCAGTGAGGATAGGGCTGCACAGAGTTGGCCCAGCCCCTCACCACCTACACCACTCTAGAGAGCAGGCCCTGCCCCTCCCCAGGGCAGCACATTCTGTCCCTGCCCGCAGGGCTGTGAGTGAGCAGACCTTGAATATGACAGAGTGGGAGAGCTAGCCCCATGGTCTCTCACGTGGTGACATGGGCGAGGTAGAGATACCCCAACTTGCTACTTGTCCCTTACCCCTTGCCATCTACTACAGGTTGGAAAAACTGGTCCCAGGGTCATGAGTGCAGGAGAGTTGCCCCTGAATGGCTGCAGCACTCAGGAGAGTGGACATCTAGCCGGGGCAGCATAGCAGAACTGACCCCATTCACAGAGGCACAGCTGATCCTGCACTGTGAATGAGCATGGGAGATCTGGTCCCACCCTTCATCTGCTATATGGTAGAGTGGGTGAGGGAGAGATGACCTCCCTCTCTCTCACCCCTCAACACCTGTGGTGGATGAGAGAGCTGGCCCTGAGGTCATGAGAGTGGGAGAACTGGCCCTGCCCCTCACCTGGAGCTCCACTAGGGAGAGCAGGCCCTGTATCTTACCAGGGCAGCACACTAGAGCTGACCCTGTTGGCGGGGGCACAGGTGATCTTGGGCCTGTAGGTGGGAGAGCAGCAGAGCTGCCCCTGTCCCCTCCCTGGTATGCCATGAGATGGCAAGGGTAAGGGAAGTGTTCCCTCTCCCTCCCCTTGTCACGCGCTACAGGCAGGAGAGCTGACCTGGGGGCATAAGAATGGAAGAGCTGATCCTGCCCCTCGCCAAGTGCAGCCGTCCAGAGAGCAGGCCCTGCCCCTCGCCTGGGCAAAACAGTAGGGCTGGTCCTGGTGGTGTGAGTGCTGCTGAGCTGGACCCCCCGAGGGGGTGAGAGCAGGAGAGCTGCCACACTGTTTGCTGAGTGCTACACTGGGTGAGCTAGCCAGGGCAGTGCTGGAGAGCTCGCCTGGGTGGTGACGATGAGGGAAAGCTGGCAGGCTGACCGACCCAGCTACCACCCAGGCCCAGAACCAGGGCTATGAGTTGGCCCACCCCAACATCCACCGCATCTATAAACTGCTGGAGCATGTGAAGGGGCCGGACCCGCAGATCCAAAGCTACAGGATCTCCATGACACAAGGCAACAACGGGATATCCAAGAGGAGTCCCAGTGAGGGCCCAGCATTGATAGTGTAGCAGAAACCAGAGGTCTCAAACCAGACCAATGGCTCTTTGCAATGAACAATTAAAGACGTGTGGACTAAAGGGTACACTGTGTGACTCACTGGGCCACACTGCAGTTCCCATGTCAAGTTTCTTCTTAATTTGTCTTTTTGTTTGGTTGGTTTGGATTGATTTTACTTTGAAATTTTGTTTTGGGGGGGAGGTTGCAAGGCTAGAGGGTGGAAGTGAGGGGAAAAGGAAGTGAGTGGGATCAGGATGCATGATGTGAAATCCACAAAAAGTTAATTAAAAAAAAAAGAGTGGATTTCTGATAGTGAGCTATGGAGATATATTGTAAGTAGTCCATCAAGATCCAGTTCCAGGAAATGGGAAGACAAGAGTTGTTGAGATGGAGCATGGTACAGGAGTACTACAGAAGTGTTCAGACTGCTGTTTCTGTGTATTTGAGCAACATGGGAAGCTTCCATAGGCTACTACCAGCTTGGACAGAGGAATGCAAACAGCATTTGCACTCATCACCCACATTTCCTATGTCCTCCTCCAAGGTCTACCCTTGACAGTAACTCTGATCTCCATCCATCCTCTGCCTTATCTGCAACACACCAGATCTGGTCTGAGGCAAACACCACATGTGTATCTGCTAGACCATTCTAAGGGACGTAGGACCCGAATTAGTGTCACCCCTCCCTAGGATAAGTTAGTACTGTGGAGATAACTTCAAGTTCTGCACTTCAGTATACAGAGTATTGCTACAAATTTACAGGTGACCTCAGGGTGTTGTTTTCTCTCTAGGGGAAATGGCTTTTTAACATTTATGTACACTATTGGTCTAAGTTTCTCTTCAAGCCACCCCTCCATCCAATAAAGAAACTTAGAGAATTGTTTTAGTAAATATACAGTCACTACTGCTTCCATAACCTCTAAACTGATATCCATCCACAGGGATCTGTCACATTGTAGACTTATTAGACTAGCTGTGTGATTTATGAGAGAACGATGGAAGCTCCACACTCTATAACCACACCTAGCAGCCAAATAGCAGACTCTACGGACCAAGTCATAAAGTCAGTAACTACTCCAAAATCATGAAGTAATAGCTAAAGTCCAGTTATCCCCAAACCATAAAGGCACAGCGACTTTCAGCCCTGGCACCTCTTGAATAAGGCCTCCCCCTCTCTTCCTCAAGTTAAAAAAAAAATCACACAGGTTTTTTTTTCTTTTTTTGGTTTTTTAAGACAGGGTTTCTCTATTAGCTTTGCACCTTTCCTGGATCTTGCTCTGTAGACCAGGCTGGCCTTGAACTCACAGAGATCGGCCTGCCTCTGCCTCCCGAGTGCTGGGATTAAAGGCGTGCGCCACCACCGCCTGGCATACACAGTTTCTTTTGATCAAAAGATCTAATAAATATTGTCATTATTGTTACACTGTTTTCTTATTTTAACATATGAGTGTTTTGCCAAACTCATACGTTTCGCCTAATAAAATCATAGACAATAGTAACTTTAAATATTTACTATCTTGTAAAATAAAACCTAAGTGTGAGGCAGTGTCACTATTTAATAACCATCTCCTCGTCCCTAGGACAGGTACCTTTCATAAAGTATCACTGAGACTTGAAAAGTAAATACATTGAATGGAGCAAAACCAAGTCACTGATGACAGGTTTTTCATCCTGTTATCCTCTTGAACACAGAAATACACACATCAAATAACATGCCTATACTTTATAAGTAAAATATTTGGTTTAATTCCCCAAATATCATGATTAATGAAAATGTAGATTCTACTGTGCTTATATATAAAACTCACTGCATAGTAATGTCTGCTTTATACTATTTCTTAGTCTTTAGAAGTTTCGCACTGTTATACAATGACTGTCCAGATCTGTGCGTCACTCTCTCTCTCTCCTCCCTCTCCTCAGTGTCCTCATGTCACTCCTCCCACCACAGCTTCATACCCTCTTTTTATTTTTTGTTTGTTTTGTTCTTAATAAATACCCGAGTCCAATTAGTTCTGCCCCTAGGCAGATGCTTGTGTGGCTGTTCATTACGATATGAGCAACCCATCAATGCCCATGTCTCCAAAGGGGAGTACATTTATCACCCATGATAGCCATCAACTTTCAATAGCTCATCGTATACAGGTGAGGCTTAGGGGGTCCTCTTCCTCATTGCTGCTGGCATTTTGACTTGTCTGATCTTGTGTAAATATTGTGCAGGTAACCACAAATGCTGAGTTGCTGTGTGCAATAGTCATGTCATGTTCAGAAGTCAGCATTTCAGAATTTCATGACTCTGCTCTCCATCTGCAGGCTCTTACATTCTTTCTACCACCCTTTTTGCAAAGTTCCCTGCACCTAGTAGGTTGATATGTATGAGAAATCCGTAGAAATACAACTAAGTGAAGAATAGTATATATATTCATATATATATGAAGTTATCTGAGTGATGCTTCTTGAATGATTAAAGAAATATTCTAGAAAGGCAACAAAAAGTACTGCTAGTGACTGAAGCAGACCTTCCTCCAACTGGGTAGGCTATTAGAGAGTTTAAACTTTAAGAGAGTTTAATGGTCCACAGATAATAAGACCACCTACATAGACAACTAATCAAAAAATAACCTTTGAAAATAAGTTGTGTGCTATTGGCCTCCAATATCCTCTTGCTAAAGCACATGACTGGAAATTACCAACTAAGAGACATAAAGGCTCTACTCACATCACATAAACTATTGTCATGATTTGAATGTGAAATGACTCCACAAGGTTCATGTACTTGCATGCTTAGGTTACCAGCTGGTGATGTTGACTGGGAAGGTTGTGGAACCTTTCGGGAAGGAGGCACAGTTGGTAAAGGTGGGCCACTGGAGGCAGAACTTTGACAATTGTAACCCAATTCCACTTCCAGTCCAAGCTCTCTGCTTCTTGATCCAGAAAAATGTGAACAAGCCATGCTACAAGCTCCCATTATAGCAAAGCCTTTTTCAGGCATGAAAGACTATGCTCCCTAAACTGTGAGCCCAGATGAACCGCTCTTCCCTCAGGCTGTGTCTGTCATACATTTGATCACAGAACCAAGAACAGCAACAAAAACAATTTTTAATAAATGGATTGCTGTCAGACGAAACTGAAATAATGAGGTGGTTGCAGATGTTTCCTTGTGAGGATTGCAGCATCACCAACACTGGGTATGTTTACTAATGGTATTTGAAATTTTTCTGAATAATTCATTTCTAGTACTCTGCACCACTGGTTTATGTATATTTTAATACATTTGCATGAAAGAATCGTTTATTGTAGTTAACTCTGCACACATCTATCTGTCCTGAAAGCTCTTGTTCTTTTCTTTCTTTTTTGTGGTTTGTAAATAATCTGGAACACTTTCTCTGTAGATGCTTAGAAAGTCTGTGTTAAGATCTGAGAGGAACTTCTACATTGGATATGTTTACAACTTATTAAAATTAGGCATGTAATCTGAAAAACTGAAGATGTTATATTTTGTGCTACATTTTCAAATCCTTTCTTTTTAAAGCATTTACATTATTATGAAATGGGTTAAATGTTCTAATGATTCTGAAGTGACTCCATTTTTTTTACTAATTCATAAAAGCTTTCAGAATGTTTTAGAACCTCAGGGTCACTGGTGGCATTGCCATTTCCCAGTGATCTGAGTGGAAGAAGTCATCAATAGGAATTTCTAGTTGATGGAGGTACCTGAAAAACTAGACATTGTGGTGTTTATTACAACTCTTTTTCATTGAAGTAACTGAAATTTGGCCTACTGCCCTTTACATTTTAAAGGCTCTAATCATATTACATAAAGTTAGTTCTTGATATTCGGAATTCTTTGCCACTTCTTGCTCCCTATGGTCCATTCGTTAAAGAGAAGAGAAGTCTTTAAATTCTCCCAAGATGACTGAAGTTGACCCCAGATTTGAGTCAAAGAGACATCTCTTAGGTGCCTGGTGACAATTTCAGTCCTTCTAAAGATCCTGTTTTACTGCCAAAGGCTAAAAAGGAACTTTGTTACATTCAGCTGTCCAGCAGGGTTTGAGGGTTCCATAAATAAAAGCTTTTATTTTGGATTTAGGCTAAATGTTCCTGTCACTCATGAGTATGCTGCGAGACTGAACATTTTCTTATACAGTCACAGTGAAGACAGGATATGTTACAATGAAAAAGAATAAAATATAGAATGATATTTTGTCAAAGGTATTTCTCATAGATTTCACTCCCATATACATCCAGGCTTAATTTTTAAAAGTTATACAAAATTCAATCTCCTAATACCTCAAAACAATTTCAGCTGCACACATATTTACTTGTTTCTTTCTATATAAACCATTTTACATATATCAACCCTCTGATAAATCACTTTTAATTTAAAAATATTTAGTTTTCGTGTGTGTGTGTGTGTGTGTGTGTGTGTGTGTGTGTGTGTGTGTTGACTGCATGTGTATCTGTGTACCTCATGCATACAGTATAAATACCAGAAAACAGTATCAGATCCTCAGGAACTGGAATTGTTGGCCACCATTTATTGCTGGGAATTGGACCTGGGTCCTCTTCAAGAGTAGCCAGTGTTCTTAACCATTGAGCTATTTCTTCAGCCCCACACTCCTCATTTTTTTTTTTTTTTTGGTTTTTCAAGACAGGGTTACTCTGTGTAGCTTTGGCGCCTTTCCTGGATCTCGCTCTGTAGACCAGGCTGGCCTCGAACTCACAGAGATCCACCTGGCTCTGCCTCCCAAGTGCTGGAATTAAAGGCATGCACCACCATCGCCCGGCCCACTTCTGACTTTTCATATTTTATTTTTGCATAATGAGAAATTATTATTTTGGTTATGAACAGGGCTAAGATGTCATGCATACTCTTTTGCTTCATGTTGTAACTTTCACAAAGAAGATTTTACATCAATATACATATTCTTTCTCTTCTCCCCCTACCTCTCTCTTTCTTCTTCCCAT
Organism: Peromyscus aztecus; assembly: GCA_902168405.1. Lineage (NCBI taxonomy): Eukaryota > Metazoa > Chordata > Mammalia > Rodentia > Cricetidae > Peromyscus > Peromyscus aztecus. The sequence continues at coordinate 14,712 of CABHPQ010070280.1, forward strand.
TAATTGGCTTTTAAGGCAAAAGAAGGGAAGAGCATGGCTCTAATATTTTCTCACCATCTTGCTAGCAAGTTGGGGTTGTTGCTAAAGAGGCAATTGGGCATGTCTTTTATTGTCTTAGTTCCTCTATGACCTTCAGATATTCTCTGTTTCCATGAACCAGAAATTCCTTCAGTTAGCCTCACCAAGTGTGAACCTAGAAAAAGAGAGAATTTCAGAAAAGCTCAGACTAATTGTGACTTTTATTATACATCATTAGTTATGTAAGAGTTCTCAGGTCAGAGATTACATTATCATGTCATGTAGTCAGTAGTCTGGTAACCAACTATGAGGAATCCCTTTGTAAGATTTAGATTAAGGATCATTTTGAAATTCCAACATTAGAGATATGTTTCAGTGATTTTTCTCCAGTACAACCTGTCATTTACTAAAAGAGGTGAATTTACAAGAATTTCTAGCCTACATATGTTTATACTTTATCAGTGTCATTATTATTATATTTGCAAGTTTTTATAAATTACTGGGGAGTATTTAAATAAAATAAAATAGATAGTATTGTCACCTTCCAAATGTAAGGCTTAACTATGCAAATCAGTATGGAAGTTCTCCAAAAACCTGAAATATAGAATACCATATGCCCTAGCTATGGCACTCCTGAAAAAAAGAAAGCAAACTGGAGCTAAAGTAAATGCCTTCTCCCTGCCAGCTAGCTTCCATCGTGCCAGAAGGTGCTGTGTAGACTACTAGAGGGAATAAAAGGCTTCAGCAGTCATATGAACTATGAACCCTCTGAACTATAATACTAACCTGCCCAGCAAGACGTACTACTCACTTATACACCACTGTTATGTGGGTAATCAACACCACTCTGTGAATCTGAGGCCCACTTCAAAGGAGGGAATCTGTCCCTGGTATAGATAATTGCCACTCTTAGTCTTAATCAGAGAAGCTTATTCTTCCCTTGAACTATGGTGAATGCAGAGACTTATAGTTATACAAAGTACTGAGAATAAGTAGTGGTCGGCTGATTGCTTAGCCCTAAGTAAGACATTTCATACTAGCTCCTCAAAGTCTCATGGGACATTGCAAAAGAGGCAACATAAAGAATGTAAGAATAGGAAGGTGCAGAACATTTCTGTGAAGTGACCCCTTCTGTGCAATACACAGCCACCACAACCATGAACACTAAACACCTGTGGATGACTGCACTGGGTCTGCAGAAGAATGCGCCCAACAACAGCCAAGTGTGGATGGTGGAAGGAGCCAGGAAGCCCTGCCCATCAGTGCTGAACTATTGCCTACTGATAGATTCAGAAAAGGGGTTGTTATTTGGCTTCCATTGTGTACCCACTGGTGATCCCACATAGTTCCAATGTATAGTCTTAATCCAATACTCACAAAGATGGCCCTGGTCAAACTAAACAGATTACAAAACCAAAAGTCATGAATCTGGGAAAAGGACAGGTATGGTAGGTAGGGAACTGATATGGGTGGGAGGGAGATAAGCGGTTGCTGGAGAGAATAATTAGATTGGAATATATATGCAAAATTATTGAACATTAAACTAAAAATAACAAAAGATACCATTTTCTCATCACATTGAATAAAACGAAAAAAGATTAAGACATCATTCATAAAGACAAGGAGAGACTAAACATTAAATGATAAAGGGAACTAGCATTCAAGATAGTTGAGTGGAATTAGAAAAGCAAAAAACAAACCAAAAACAAAAAAACCTAAGGGAAGTCATGTCTATATAAAATCCTGGTGTCTGACTAGGATTGAATCAGGTAAAGGAATTAGAGAAGGCATTCCAAGCAAGAGAAACAGTGTAAGGAAAGATTAGAACTGGACATGACATGGTCTGTACAGAGCATTACAACAAGTTTTACATAAGTTTAGAAAACATTGTCAGGTGACAATTGCTTGGAAATACGTTCGCAGAGAAATTCTACCAAAGGGTGGCTCAGGCAAAGCATATCACGCTAAGAAGTTGTGGTTTGCTACCTTAGTGTAGGAAACAAGTTTAAGGCATGGTTTGGTGGTGATAGTGCTTGTGAGGTAGAGGCAGAAGGATCAAGATTGTCTTCCTGTTATATTTTTGGTTGTGAATCTAGCCTTTAACTGCTGAGCCATTGAGCAGGGACTGTGTCTGATTCTGTTGCCTGTTGTTGGGATCTTTACCTCCTACCAGGTTGCCTCGTCCAGCCTTAATCGGAGAGAAAGTGCCTATTCTCACTACATATGCCATGCCATGGCTGGTTATGATATGCCATGGCTGGTTATTATCCATGAGGGGGCCTGCCTTTTTCTGAAGAGAGAGGGAGGAAGGAGGAGGAAGAGCAGATGGGGATATGTGGTTGATATATTGTGTACCCCAATAAACTTATCTGGGGATCAGAGAACAGAACAGCCACAATGTTAAACATAGAGTTTAGGCTGTGGTAGCACACATGCCTTTAATCCTAGCATTCCAGAGGCAGAGATCCATCCAGATCTCTGTGATTTCAGGGTCACACTGGAAACTGAGCCAGGCATGGTGGCACATGCCTTTAATCCCATGAAGTGATGTCAGGAAGCAGAAAGGTATATAAGGGATAGGGTGGGAGGAGGGACTGGAAACTGCAGTCGGGATGTAAAAACAAAAAAATAAATAAGCAACAAAAAAGAATTGTCTTCCTCATCTACAAGACAATAATAAATTTGAGGCTAACCTGGGCTATATGAGACCCTGTCTTAGAAAACAAAACAAAACAAGAAAAACAGAAGGCAAATTACATAGCTCAAGGGTGAAAATATTTACCCTGTAAGCATAAAGACCCAAGCATGAGTTTGACTTTGAGTTTCATTTCCACTGCAAACCACAGTGGAAGGGAAGAATTGTCTTCCAAAATGTTCTCTGACCTACACACACACACACACACACACACACACACACACACTCACACACAATCATAATGACAATAATAATAAATATTTACAAATTTAAAAACACAGACAGAAATAAAGAAGAAAGGGAAGGAAGAAAACACTATCAAACAAATAAAACTGTTTGCTACTATAGGAATCACAGATGTTTCTAAGAATCTCTTGTTTAACTCGGGGCAGCTGAGTCTATCTCCAAGTAGTAAGTTCTCTGCAAGAATCCTTCAATGTTTGAAAACAAAGACAATCACATTGCACTGAAGTTAAATCTTAGTCTGAGGCCAAAAACACTGTGCCAAAAACTCTGTTAATGGATAAGTTCCATTATACTTTGGAATAATTGATGGAATGAGAGAACTTAAGATGGATCACCGCCATTGGTTTTATAACCAAATCCTTTAGCACTATAATGTGTTCTAGAAAAAATAATACCTTTGTACAAAAAAGCTGCTTGCCCTCTGCTAGATATTTTGAATAAAGAAAATAGCATGTCTTTAAGTAAGAAATTACCTCTGTTGTTATTAGGAAAGGTATCATATAATATTGGGAGGGTATATATTTGCTGTCATTATTGCACATCTCTTATACCATCTACCTTGATGGTTCATAGTAGAGTAGTAGGACTATGCATGTATCTTGAAACTAACTTTTGTAAATAAATTCTCTTTTATCCAAATTTGTTTAGCCTAAAAAACAGCCTAAACAGCTGAGTTTAACAATAGCTCAATATTTGTGTGAGAAATGGTACTTATGAGGACCTAATATCAAGGATGAACTGGATACTAACATAAGACTATTTCATGAGTTTTTGAAGTTTCCCTGACGTGTTTTATCAACATCTACTGTATCAGAGGTTATTTCATATTATTAGTTGAATTAAAATATACACCATAGGAATGGCAAGATAATATAAGTTGCTTCTGCCTACATCACAGAGAGTAAACAGAATATGGATCCACATTTTCTGAGTATACTATGTTCCCTGTCAAGAGACAATTCACTCTGTAGGTAAATGTAACTTTTCCTAACAACTGGCATTAACATAAAGAGGTTATCCTGGGTGACAGAGGAAATTCCAGTGTAATCACAGGGGTCCTTAAAACATGCAAGAGGCAGAAATAAAGACACAGCATAGTGATAAAGACTCAACTGGCAATTTCTGACTTTGAGGATTGAACAGGCCACCAGCTAAGAAATGACAGAAGTCTCTGCCATAACATGGGAAAGCAAGAAATTGGATTCTCTCTAGGGGCCACCAAAATGAATTTGATGAAATCAATCAAAGATTCAACACCCAGTGAATCCTATTAGACTTCTGGCCTCTAAAAGTTTTCTATTGTTAACGCAAACCACAAAATTGGGGGTAATTTATTACAGCAGCAACAAAAAACTTACACATGACAAACATAACAGTTGTCATTGAGGATTTTTGCTGAAGATGAGACAATATTACGTAAGGAAATACCTCAAACATTTTGTCTCATTCAACCAATGTTTTTTTAGCTAGCAATGCTTCTTGTTTGTTTTGGCAAACAGAATACTAATGAACCCAGAGTGGATATAAAAATATGTATGACTTTTATTTTTCATTAATTTATTAGATGTGGTCTCATACAATATTTTATTCAAACTTCTCTGCAAAAGATAATTGCCTTTGTCTTTTGGAAAATGAAATTTGGATCGATTTGGTGAGTGATAATATGAATTGAGGATTAATAAAAGTGTCTGTATACTAAACTGAGTCCTGGGCTCTTTCACCTTGACAAGACTCAGTATTTCTCTACCACTTCTTTTTCATCCTCTTTTATTATATTTCTTCTGATGACTACTCTCAGAATTCAGTTCCGAAGAAAAAGCATAATTTCAGTCCCTGTTTCTGGGACACTAGGGGGAACTGGCCCTAAGGTCAGCACATTGAAGTACTGATTAGAATGCCCACAGGCTGTACTTGCTGTAGCTCCTCCACTGGGAAGGCCTTGACAGCTTGGTGACCCTGCCACTCTCCACAGACCCTCCTTCTGCTACCTCTTGTGCTGCTGCCTGAACAAAACATCACATCAGCAATGTTTGTTGCAGGATCTCAGCCAAGGAAGTCCTAACAGGACAATAGACACAATCTGATAACCTTGTTAGAGCAAATCAAAGCTCCTAACAAGTAGGAGATGTTATTGAAGTGGAATAAAACCATTGTGGTATTTGGGCGTGTTGACGTGGCTTCTCATATATTTTTCCCTTTGAAAAAAGTAGCGTTTCTTGTCCCTTTATTTAAGATTAAAACCAGGCACAAGGACGCGAAACAAAATAACACGTACAAGGTTAAGGTTAACTTTAAAAGAATACAAATGGAGAGTGATGTACAAAGTTCATAATTTTCTTCTAATAGGAAAATAGCATAAAACTGTTTGCTTTGTGTTGTGAAATCTCTGGAAAAGTGTGGTAAATACGGAATAATCTTCTTCATCCAGAAGAAGTCGGGGATGTGAATTAATTTGAGAAAATGATAACAAGTAATGAACTCATTTGAGACAGCAGGCCAAGGACGATCAAGGACTTTCTATTTTTTGTTTTATTTACTTCACATTACAGGATACTATTTCAACACAAAGAGAGTTTGCCAGGGTTGAATTTGGCCTTTTATTGTCTCCATCACATGTACTTCAAGCTTCAGAAAACATTTCAGCTGTTGAAAATATGATTTTAACCTTCTTCTCTTCCCACTTTTACAAAAGACATGAATGTATACTTTAGAACTAGTGCTGGGAATAAAGGACCTTCCACAGAACTTCAGTCAGCCACATCCCACCTTCAGTTCCTGAGTTCTTTCAGCACTAACTTTGAAGTCATGACTTGGCAATGTTCAGTCTGTGACATGGATAATGGTTCCTATGCCTCAATTTCTTCATCAGCAACCAAAAGAAAATAATACATTAATTCAGAAAGTTTGTGTTTGGAGGCATTTGGAAATGTCACTTTTAGAATTAAAACTTATGAAACTTTCTAACTTGGCATGAGTTCTGATTTAACTTCTACTTTTGTATTTCCTCAAAATATTAATGAATCATAACTGAATCCATACCTGCTTTATTCTTTGAATGTGGTTAAGAAATATTATTGTGAACTTTTGTTCAGCTATATTTCATTGCTTTGCTAACTGGCAGGCAAAATAACAAGTTACTTTGTATGTGTCTGCATGTGCAATGTGTACCTTTTTATAAATAAGTGCTTCTTCTGTAAGAATTGCAAAGTTTCAATAAGAAGTATAAACATTTTTCTTTTCTTTATTACCCTGTATTTATAAGGGATGATAAATTCAGCTCTTTTTCAATTAAATATGACTTAGAATATTTGAAAATAATTAAAAGTTCTACATTTCCCTCTCTCTCTCTCTCTCTCTCTCTCTCTCTCTCTCTCTCTCTCTCTCCCTGAAACTGGAAAAAAACTTAGAAATAAAATTTGGATGGTAAAGTTGCTCTTGGAAGTCATAGGTTAATAAATGAAAATCCCAATGCCAAGACTTCTGTATCTCTGTTGCCTTAAGAACTGTTGACAATTGAGTCCTCCGTGCCCCGCCCCCACCCCCAAATACATACAGTTGCCACTGCTGTTGGTTGCCCACCAGAACTAGACGACAAGAACTTATCACTGAAGACGTCAAATGTTCTGGTGACAGGACATAGAAAAATCAAGCCAGAGCTGGGCTTGAAGTTTCCTCCCTACTAGCTACCTCTAATTATGCTAGACAGTGCTGTACACACTGCAGGAGGAAAGCATCATCCGTGGTCTTACTCAGCTGTATTCCCTGTGTGCAGCAATAATGACCAGCCATGCAAGTTGTGCCCACCTGAGCAAGAGTGGCTTCACAGTTAAAGAGGTACACAGTTGCTTTCAGAATGGATCTGAAGCCCACTCTACAAGGTAGAATTTGCATATGGTACTGTAAGCCTGCTCAAAAGTCAGTGGCTGAGAAGGTCATGGGCCCTAGTATAGAAGCCACTATTTTTTCTAAGTGGACATGATGTGCTCATCAAATTGCCCTCTAAATAATTGTATTTATGTCTATAGATTAGTAATGCTGTCAGCTTTGGTCAGAGAAACTGCCTTTTACAGTGGGTTACTGAAGAGGTTTATAACTAATCAAAGTGCTGGGAATAAGTGATGGCTAAATGCCCAGCTACAAATAAGACGTCTATATCATCTCATCTGTGCTCAGGAAACATTATAGAAGATGGGATATAAAGAATGTAAGAGCCAGAAGGACAATGTGGTGGTTTGAATGAGAAATGTCCTTCATAGGCTCAAGCATTGGAACACTTGGTTCCCAGTTGGTGACCCTTTTGGGGGAGGTTATAGGAAAGTGTAATCTTGTTAGGAAAAAGTGCATCACTGGAGGTTGACTTTGAGGGTATATAGCCTCACCCTACTTGCAGTTTGATTTTTCTGCTTAATGCTTGCACTTCAAGATGTTGACTCTCAGTTTCCTGTTCCTGCCATCATGCCTCATGCTTGCTTCCATGTCTCCCCACCATGATGAGATCATCCCTCTAGAACAATAAACCAAAATGAATCCATTCTTCTATAAGTTGTCTTAGTCATGGTATTTTATCACAGCAATAGAAAAGTACCTAATACAGAGGGAACTGGAGAATGCTAACTTCCAGATCAGCCATGACCATTGCACTTAAGAAATCGCAGAGAGTTGTAATTACCAGCATAAGATTGGGGCTATCAACGTCATGTCCTAGAGGCAGAAGAAGCTCAAAAGACTTCATCTCTCTCTGAACACATACAAGGAGAGGCAAAATTTTCTACAGTGGAGTACACATTAGTATGGTGTCCATGCTCCTGTAAACAACATCTCACGCATTCTACTGTAAGTAATATGAACCTCATTGTAAGTGAATGAAACTCACTGGATCATTAAAATAATGAAACATTTTTGTAACAATTTCCTCCAAGTTGAAACATTCCATGCTGGAGAGAAGCTTATGACTCTAGAAGTTCTAAAGGGAGGCTTATAAAAAAAACCTCATAAATCTCAGGGAGTTCCTGCAACTGTCCTGATGTACAAGTGCCTTCCATCCCCAAGGATATATAAACAAAAGGACTGCTAAGGAGTCACGGACCAGCTGAGATGTCTGAAAGAGACTCTGACTTTTTGAGCTGCCTGCAAGTTGTGCAGAGAACTCCAGGATTGGAGCTTCTGTGAGTTGGTACCTGTGCTGGAGTAGGCTTTTGTCATTAAGATGACTTTGAGGGTGTCTATGTCCCTGTAAGTAACTTCTAATTCATATTCCTATAAGTAATTCCAATAAACTCATTGGCTCCCCCAGGAAAGGTGTCAGGCAACAGAAAGTAGAAGAAGAAGAAGGTAGAAGGCAGACTAGTAGTTGGGAAGAAGGAGATGAATAGGGGATGGGAAAGGAACGAAAATTAATGGAGATGAATATGATCAAAACACATTATATACATATATGAAAATACCATACATACTACTAAAACATGATAAAGTATAATAAAAAGGAAAAATAAAAATTAAACATGGAGAAGATAAAAATTATTATTTTTACATACATGGTGGATGTGTAGTTCCCATTCGGCAAGAAGACTGGAAGAAAACAGAAATCAAATTCATAGTCGAAGAGGTATCATTTTATCTGCTTAACAATGATTCACATATACATTGACACATTGCCAGGATTATCTAACAACTATGGAAATTAATTTTGTTATTACAGTCATGCCTTAAATACTGATTTTATAGCTCTTAGTTTTGAATGTTTTTGATTTAAAAACATATTCCTCTAGGTGCAATCCCAGTCATTGCTTTACCTAGAAATCTATAAATGCATTGAATGGATTCGATATCCTAAATATCTCCACCACTGGTCTTTTCTAGTACCTAAAATTTGTAACCTTTTGTAAAAAACTATTGAAATATTATTCTTATTTTTCTTGTACATGAGGTGGATAGTTCATTTTTTTTTAAATCTTACCCAGAAAGCTGGGAACATTTTCTACTATGCCCATAAATACAGAGAATTCAAAATTTTACTAAAGTCCTGGGAACTTGAGTTGTAGGCAGGGATAATATTACTGTTCATCACTGTCTACATATTTTCCTTTCTTTTCTTCTTATTTATTTATTTATTTATTTATTTATTTATTTATTTATTTATTTTTACATCACAACCACAGTGTCCCCTCCCTCCTCTCCTCCCACTCCCTCCCCCACACCTCTACTCTGCCCCACCCCCATCCACTCCACCTCAGTTTCTATTCAGAAAAGGGCAGGTGTCAACAAAACATGGCATATCAAGTTGCAATGAGACTAAGCATCTCCCCTTGTATTAAGGCTGGGCAAGGCAACCTAGTGGAGTAATAGGATCCCAAGAGCCAGCCAAAATATTAGGGTCAATCCCTACTCCCACTGTCAGGAGTCCCACAGGAAGACACAGCTACACAACTGTAACATACATGCATAGGGCCTAGGTCAGTCCCATGCAAGCTCCTTGGTTGTCAGTTCAATCTCTGTGAGTCCCAACGAGCCCAGGTTAGTTGACATTGTGAGGTTTCTTGTTGTGTCCTTGTCCACTCTGGCTCCTACAATCCTTCCTCCCCCTCTTCTACAGGTTTCCCCAAAGTCCACCTAATGTTTGACTGTGGATCTTCATCTGTTTCCATCAGTTGCTGGATGAAGTCTCTCTGATGACAATTGGGCTAGGCACCAATTCCAGCACATCCTGTAGGCAGGACAGACTGTAGGCCGAAGGTTATATGGTTGGGTTGGAAGTCTTGCCTGGTCACAGGAGATGGCCAGTTCAGGCTATGTATGTTAGTAAAATAAGTCAGATGTTAGGAACTACTTCTGAGACACCAATGTACCCCTCTCAATAGCAGAGAAGTACAAAGCCAAACCAAAATATCCCATTCCTACAATATTCTTATTTGCAACTTCTTCTCTTTGCCCTTGGTTGCTCTGCTCTCAGACTAAGTTTATTTGCATACATGTGGTGTGTGTGTGTGTGTGCTCCTAATTACATTGCTAGTTCTATGACGCCTATTAATCTCTGACTAACATTATTTTGTACAATTTGTAAATTAGACAATAAGTGGAGTTTCTCTGTCCTGTTCCATCCCACAACACCTTCCAAATAATCACTCAGAGGCTTATATTGATTATAAATGTTTGGTCAATGGCTCAGGCTTATTACTAACTAGCTCTTACATTTAAATTAACCCATTTCTATTAATTTGTGCAATGGCACATGGCCTGTGGCTTACCAGTCCTCTGGCATCTTGCTCCTTGGGCAGCTGGTTTTCATCTCTCAGACTTTGCCCTTCTTCATCTCTGTCCTCAGTTTGATTGTACTGCCTAACCTTATATACTGTTTCACCATTGGCCAAACAGCTATATTATTAACCAATGAGAGCAACACATATTCACAGCATGCAGAAGGACCATCCTACAGCATTTTTCCCTTTCTGTCTAATCAAAAAGGAAGGTTTAAACTTTAACATAGTAAAATTACATATAACAAAACAATTATCAAGCAAGAATTACAGTTACAATATCCAGTCTATTTGTGTTTGACAAAATCAGAGAAAACATTCAATTATCTATCTTATCTTGATGAGTCTAAAGTTTTATATCAAATTTATCTTTTTATTATAACTAAGGAAAACTATAATTATAACTACCTAGTCTTCAGCTCCATCAAAGACTCCAGAAGGATGCAACATTACCTAATGATAGGGACATCAGGCTGACTGGACAGTCACTCAAAGTTCCTCTGTAACAATAGTGCATCTATCTTTGGCCTACAGGCCTAGAATTTCTGACAGACCTTTTTCAAATGCAGGAAATGTTGAAGGACTGTCCTACCCTGTCTTGGCAAAGTTTGGCAGTTGCTTTTTCTTTGTGTCCTTCTGGTCTAGATGGGACAGTGTACTTAACTGTCAGCAGTTAAAGCAAGAGGAGTTTCTTCCCCAACAGACCAGTTTTGCCATAAAGAAAACAAACTCCATATGGAGTGTCTTCAGGACTCATCATCTTTTATGGAGTATAATGGTGCTGCCAGGAGCAGATGTGTCTTGCTGTCAAGAAAAGTCTAACTTATTAAAACATTTTAAATACCATATTTTGTAGGTCTTTGAAGTATTTGAAGATTGCCTATCTAATTGAAATATATCTTTGTTTACCTAGAAATCCTAACTAGTATGGCTATAAGTTTGACTATTATAGATGACTATTAATCTGAATTTTTAATTACACATTACATTTTTAATCTGCTACATAAACACAATACCTTAAATAAGAGTAGAAATATACATAAAGCATAACAAAATTGACTTTAAGTTTGTGTCAATAAACTAAAAATACATACCAATGTAAGATATTTTGAGATTAAGAGTTGTTTTTTGGATTAAAGTCGATTCAATGATCTATCCTTTGTCTCATAACAATCTACCCTTTTTCCATCATTTCTATATCATATCCCCTTTCTTCTTTACTGACTATGACCAATAACAATTTATAACTAACCCCCTAAACAAAGACAAACATCCATATTCTATATTTTGAGAATGTGAGCATAGTTCTCTAGACTATTTCCTGCTGATTGGGGATGCTGGTAATCTTTTTCAGACTCTGAGAAAATTTAGGATAATTGTTAAGTCTTGGCTGTAGTATTCTATGAGATTTGATTATCTCAGTCAGTAGCCTTGAAGCTGTTTTGGAGGCTGGATCATCTGGGCCGTCGTTTTTATTGGTGTCTGGTTCCCTTGTTCTGAAAATACATAAACTTTTAAGGGTAACATACATATCTATATTAATACAAAATAAACTGTGTATTGTATATAAGCCTGTCAAAGATAATTTTTTTGTTTTATGTTTGAGCAGGTAAAATATATGTTATGTGTCTTGTAGTTACTTTAGGCTTATTTTTCCATGTCTGTAGTTAGGATATCAGGGGGTCTTTCTCGATCAAACCTGATTTTCTTTAACCAAGAATAAATCCATTTCCTGTAGAAATAAAAACACAACTTCTCCCCGAAAGTGGCGTACCTTTTGACTTAAATTTGGGAGTCAAGATATTTTTTAAATATATAGGTTGGTTTAATATAGTAGTTTCCATATTCTAAGGTTTCTTAGTAGTTATTATTCATTCATTAACAACCATAAATATAAAGACACATTAAAATATAGAATCTAGACTCTCTGTGTATCTTCTATCTTTACATGACTTATCTTTTTTTATTACTCTATTCTCTTTTTAAATACTTTATTATATTTAAATCTATATTTTTAATCTAAGGCTGTATATATTCTTTCTTTTCTCTCTTTCAAGCCTACATACATTTTTAAAGACCCTGTGACCCGTTTAGAGGCCTTTTTGTCTGAATCTGGCCTTACTGTGTATCCTTAACCCTTTCTGTCTCTATGAGCAAAAGTCCTAAACCCACCAGGTGCTCTGTACTGTGGCTTGTATGAGACTGTGGAAATCTGCCATGTTGCAGCCCAAGTTGCATACCACAACCAGAGGACACAATACAGCTCACAGGAGAGACATGAACTAGGAAGTTACTCTTGGCTCCATTTTAGAACCTTTTAAAAAGCTCTATCAGGTTTTATGTGGATGGAGTTGCCAAAGCTGGGTGCCATATGTAAATGGAGTTTTTCTGTCCCACCCCATCCCACATCTGCTTCCAAATAATCACTCAGAGGCTTATATTAATTATAAATGTTTGGTTGATGGCTCAGGCTTATTACTAACTCTTACATTTAAATTAACCCATTTCTATTACTCTATGCATCACCACCTGGCCCATGGCTTACTGGTCCTTTGGCATATTGCTCCTTGGGTGGCTGCCTTGTGTCTCTCTGACTCTGCCCTTCTTCATCTCCATCCTCAGTTTGAATGTCCTGCCTAACTTCACCCTGTCTTGCCATTAGCCAAACAGCTTTATTATCAACTGATGAGAGCAACATATATTCACAGCGTGCAGAAGGATCACCACACAGTATTAGACCAATAAGAAAAGAGACATGGCACCTTGATTAAATTTCAAATCCTTATTCAGTTAGAAAACATAATGAGCCAGATTTACTTAGAATTTATTAGAGCTATGGTCATGTAAGTAACTTTGTAGAAGACATTAACTCTTTGGAGTTCTTATCTTACTTCTAAATAACTTTACCTATAATTATCAAATTTATGTTAACCACCATTTGTAATTAATAATCCTGGTATTAAAACAACAACAAAATGAGACATGATTAATGCATCTCTGCATGACACATTTATCTTTTTATCAATAGCTCCTAGATTAGTTGCTTTTGTTATTACTGCTTGACAAAAGCAATGTAAAGAAGGGTTGCTTTTGGCTCAGAGTTTGAGAGTGGGGTAGGCTTGGAAATGAAAGCAGCACTGGTTTTGCCTGTAAGTTCAAAGTTCTTCTGTGTTTCAAAGCAATCGCTTGACTATAAGCCACCTTAAAGTTTTTACAAAAAAATCAAGCTGCACTCTTCCAGTGTGCCACAATACAATGGCACAAAGTAAATATTCCCATTACAGAAAAGAAATGCGAATAGTCAAGAATGATTAGACCAAAACAAGGTTAAACTCAGCATGGCAAACACCAAATCATGCAGTTCTGTGCTGGTATCTGGAGCTTCTGGTAGCCTCATCTGGCCTCTAACAGCTTTGAGTGGCCCAGCCCCTCCAATTCAGCTGTAATACATGTAATACATGTAACACCTCTCTTGGCTGAGCTCCAATCTGTGCTTGCAGCTTTCCTCTGTGGGCATCCTATGGTTCTGGCATTTCCAACATCTTCAAGTCACCATCAGCAACTTAAATTTCATCTTTACTTTACTCTTCCCTTTACTCATTGGCATCTCAAGGCCTTCTTGTAGGAAACCTGAACCTGCAACACACTGAGTAGCCCCAGTGACTGTGGAACCTTGGTATGAGCCTCCAGTAAATCTTACAGTTTTTATGCTTATGAAACAATCACCATGTTGACTATGCTCCAAAGTTTGCTTCCAGGTATCTTGCCTCCATATCTGTGATAACCTATGTGCACCTTGGCAATAGAATGTTACTAGGGAGATGTTTTCAAGCAGGGAATTTTTCAGCACAATTTTCAGTTCAGACTTTCTACTTCCAAGTGAATTTACACTTGCACAAGTTGGAGCCTCTGGTAAGTGAGTTCTTGGCCTCAGGACACCTTTCCTATTGTCCCTGTCCTAAGTGTGAGGTTCTTTTTTTACTTGTGCTTATCTCTTTAACAATTATAGCTGTTTTCTTCACCTTCCTTGCCTGAAAATTGAACTCTCTCCTTTTCTCCCCAAATTGTACATCATGCTTTTGTCCTGCTTATTTGCTGTTCTTTCCCAATATGGATTTGGACCAGATCACTAAGTGGTGATCACAGCACAGTGTGAATGCTATACTGTCTTGACATGTTCTTTGCATTTATTCCATGGCATTCTTGCTTCACTCAAATTTTTGGGATACAAAAAAAATGCAGATTCTTTTCCAGAAGGCAACATGAATGGTCTCTATATTAATTCCCTTCAGGGTAATTCTTTTTAGAGTACTTGTTCCCGTCTGAAAACCTCTGCTCCTCCAAATGCCCACTGCAAAGGCCCACTAAGCTCTACTTAGAGCATTCTAAGTCTTCTTTAGCTCTTGGTTCCAAACTGTTCTGCATTTGTACTACAAGGCAGTTTCATAGGCCTGTGAACCATGCAACTAGGTTAATCACAGCAACAGTATTACTGCTCAACATCAGTTTTGCATTAGTTACTTTTCGTATTGCTATGACAAAACACCTGACAAAGGAAGAGTTTATTTAGCTCAAAGTCTGAAGGATAGTATCGTCCATTACGCTGGAGAAGGAATGTTTAGCAGTGAAAATGGTTCTGTCTATGGTGGCAGGGACATGAAGCAGTGAGGCAATTTGTGGCCTTGGCTCCAGTCAGGAAGCAGAGTGGGGAAAATGATGATGTTCAGCTCATTTCATCTATCTTTTCCTTTTCATTTAATCTGGGACCTTAGCCCATGGCAAAGGGCCACCCATATTCAGGATGAGTTTTCTCTTCTCATTTAAACCTCTCTGGAAACAGCTTCACAGAAATGTACATGTGTATGTTTCCTAGGTTATCCCAAATCTAATTAAATGTACAATGAAGATTAAGCACCATAGTTTACAAATAGAAGTTGAAAATAATAGACTAGACTGCTCTATTAGAATGAGACACAAGATTATACAGAGATGTGTGGTGGAATATTCCTCTACACTGTGTGAAGATAAGTCACTGTGATTGGTTTAATAGAAAGCTAAATGGCTAATAACTAGGCAGGATTTTCAGGGCAGAGAGAATGCTGGGAAGAAGAAGGTGGAGTCACCAGTCAGGCATGGAAGAAGCATGACATGTAGGAGATGAGGTAAGAAGCCATGAGCCATGTGGTAGCAAGTAAATTAAGAGAAATGGGCTAATTTAAGTAAGGGCTAGTTAGAAACATGCCCAAGCTATCATCAGAACTTTCATAATTAATAAGAAGTCTCTGTGAGTTTATTTGGGAGCTGGCAGGTGGGACAGAGAAAGACTTGCTACAGAGATGTAGAATTTGAAAGTATGAAAGAGACTACACAGTTATGTAAATTACCTATCCATCCTGGCACTCCAGAATCATAATTTTCCAACCATTTTTGTGTGTTGCATAATAAGATACATGATATTAAACATATATACTTGATTATAATTCAAACAAAATTTCTAAAAAGCTTATGTTTGTTTTATTACTTGCAGTGGATTCAGATATTCCCTTTATTTTATTTTATTTCCATTTTAATCATTGTTAACAATCCTTTGAGTTGGTATATTCATCACTAATTAATTGAGAATTACTCTAAGTCATTGATACTCAAAGAGCAAGCACTAGACAAACAGCCGTACCATCTTGAAGTTATTGAGAAATATAGACTTTCAGAGGGATCCAGGCCTACAATACTAACATGTGCATTTTCTCAGTTCCATGAGAAGGGCACCTAGAACCTTCAATCCTGAGAAATATTGTCCTATATCACCCCAAGATTAACCAAATAAGTTTTCCTGTCAATTTTCATTAGTGAGATGCTTTCTCTGTTCTAATATGAGATGTTTTATTTTTAAAGAATTATGCTTTAAAGATATGCTTTTGTGAAAAGCAACAACCTGGAGATTTGCGCAGATAGAAGGACCATTTCACAAATAGAAAATCCCTACCCTTTCTCATGCATGCTACACCCAGTGGCATATATATATATATATATATATATATATATATATATATATATATGTCTTCTGGTGTGCTAATCTTCTAAAAATCTTTGCATGAGATAGTCTACTAAAACTGAGGCATCTTTATGACTCTTCACCTGTCTATCACTCACCTTGTATCTAAACAATCAACAGTCTTGACAAATTTAACTTTCAAGTATTTTTCCAACTGACAATTTCTCAAGCTAGAATTCAAAGATGTATCTGGATCTGGATAACTATTCCCATTATTCATTTGGAATAGTGCCTACCTTTATGTTAACTGTTGAATTAGAGATGGGCTATTCAATCATTCAGCTGTTATGAAATTGCAATTGAGAATGGTCCTTTGATTCATATATTTCTCTCCCTTGAGACTGCACTGGTTGAAACTGAGCTACATACGTGTGAATAGAAACATATTTCCCATACCATTTTTTGACTTTCAGAATGACTTGTATTCTTAAGGACAAGAAGAGGACTTGGTGCTCAAGGGGATGTTGCTGGGCTGATAAGATAAAGTCATGAGAATTGTTTTCTGTACTTGGGAAATGTCTGGGATCTATGCTGAGGAGTGAGGGAGTTGTTAGGCCAGCTCTGTGATCTAATTCCCTAGAGATGAGGTTTCCTTCTTAAAATCAGTTCTTGGCATTACTTATTACTTAGCTGCCACTGGGTCAAGGAAAACTACTTTAAGTTTCTACATCTAACAGTCTAAGGCATGAGACTGTCAGAGTGGGTTGAAAAATTGAAAAGAGAAAATATTCCATCTCCTCCACCTTTGTAAATTCTCACTGGCAATCCAATGTGATGGCCAGAATGGATCTTGACATTACTGGAGGATTGCCTTTATAATCTAAGCACAAATACTTTCTATCCAGTAAGAAATATTTTTATTTTAATTTTTTGCTTTGAATCTAACAACTGACCATGATGAAATTGCTGAGGGAAATGGAACAAATAAACTCACATCACTGCTTGGCAACATATCAAGTTACCTAATATTAATAGTTTTTATTGGGAGTAAAGATAAGAAAGCACCCTTTGTAAATATCTTTATTGATATATAATTCACATACTATAAATTCATCTGTATAAGTGCACAATTCAGTGTTTTTAAGCATATATCAAGCTATGTATATATTTGGTTCTGATATTTCTCATGAATGAAAAAGAAAACTATACACCCTTTACCATTGCTTTCATTATCCCTATGCTCCCAGATCTAGACAAGCAATAATCCACTTTCATTTATACAAATTTGTCTGCTTTATGCATGTTATACAAAATCTCTAACATGTGTAACATGTGCTCTTTTATGACTGGCTTCTTGTATTTAACATAATGCTTTCAAATGTCATCCATGTGTTTAGCATGTACTTAGACATTACTTTACTTCTCATAGCTGAATGTCCTGGCTAGATTTATGCTAACTTGACACAAGCTGGAGTCATTTTGGAAGAGGGTCCCTCAACTTAGAAAAAGACCTACATATGATTTATCTGTAGGAAAGTTGGTAGAGCATTTTCTTAATTACTAATTAATGTGGAAGGGACCAGCCTATTGTGGGTGGAGCCATCTCTGAACAGGTGGTCCTGGGATGGTATAAGAAAGCAGGCTGAATAAGATAGTCAAGAACAACCAGAAAATATCACTTCCCTGTGGCCTCTGCATCAATTCCTGCCTTGACTTCCCTGGATGACAAACTACAAATTATAAAAATGAGTTCAACTCTTTTCTCCCCAAGTTACTTTCAGTCATAGCATTTTATCACAACAGAAACTCTAAGATACTGAGTAACTTTCCTTGGTATAGATATACAACATTTCATTTTCCCATTTATCAGGATAGACATCTTGGTTATTTCTACTATTTGATTATAATGAATAAATACGGTGGTGAAATTTTTTAGACTAGTTTTTGTATAGATATATCTAAGTTCTGTTCAGTATATATTTAAGGTTGGAACTGATAGACTGCATGGCAGTGCTGTATTGTTAGAGGACTCACCCGCTGCTATCTAAAGTAGCCATACCATTTTACACACTTACGAGCAATGTATTGAGGTTTGCCTTGTCACTACACCCTCACCAACACTTGTTGTTATTGATCTGTTCTGTTACAGTCATCCTGTTGGGTGTGAAATGGTAGTTCATGACTTGCATTGCATTTATAATAATAATCATTCAAGAAATGTCTACATCGCACCTATGAGAAAAATGAATATATTCAACTAATTCCTAGGAAGGCTGCTAAATTTTCAGTCTTATTCTCCTCTAGTCATTAAGGGAAGAAATTACATTTTATAGGAAAATCTCTGGATTCAGGGTTAAAAATTATCATTATTTTACACTGTTAAATCCTTTGTAAGTCACAGACTTAGCCCTATTCAGTGATTATATTTCTATTAAGGATGAAGACGGTAAGTATTGGAGAGAAATTACTTGTGCACTCATTTGACAAATTGAACAAATTGCTTATCTTCTCAGAGACTCAGTTTTATTTTCTGTAAAAAAATGTTAATACTAGTATGTAATGCATACTTCTGGGTGAGATCTAAATAATACTTTTTCTGTATAAATGGTAATACCTGATTCATGGAATGTTTTCTCTATTATAATAATGTTTAAAATATTCTCTCTGAATATGAGGGAATAATTAAACATTTTGGTTATTTGTTCTCCAACTCTACAAAAGAAGGAAAACATCTCCAAAACCTACTAAAAACTTAAATTAGCTATTAGAAAGAACAGACTCTGAAATAGTCTGTTAAAGGAGGTGATATATCATTCTCAGAATGTGATACCCTATTCTGCCCAGAAGTCTTTAATGGCTGGGAAGATATGCAGCATTCTGACAAGTTAGCTACCATTCTACTAAAGGCTAGAAGTGGCATCCCTCAACCTAATAATTCTTTGTTTGTTGTAAACTGAAGGTCGTTGGATTCCCTGGCAACCTAGGAAATATAACTCTTTGGCCTTGAATTCCTTAGCCTTGCCTTTAGAGATGATGCTGGGCAAAATTACACAGGCAAATCTTGTTTCCTGTGCTGTTTGTACTTGCTGTTCCTTCCTCCTGTCTGGTGCCCTATGGAAAGACAGTTTCTTTATGCTGCCTTTTGTTTACAGAGGGTCTCTTGGCAGGAACCCACTTTGTCCTCCCATGCACAACAGAATCCCATATACTAGCCTTCTCTCTTGATCCGCTATCCCAATTTATCTAACTGCACTTTAGTTTTGAGACAGAGTTTTACTATATATGCCTCACTGGCCTGAAACTATGTAGAACAGACTGGCCTTGAGCTTGTGATAATAATTCAGTCTCTGCTTCCCAAGTGAGTGCTGAATTACAGGCATGCACTACCGTGTCAGGCATGAATGATATTTCTGTAGAGGTTAAATTAGACAAATGTTTCCTTTTTTTGTGTTTTCTTTCACTTATTTATAGTTTTTGACAGCATATATTTTTAATTTTATGTCAGGATACTAACAGTTTTCCTAACTAGGATCTACTTTTTTTTTTAATTAAGAATTTTTTATTCATTTTACATACCAATCACAGATCCCTCTCTCTTCCCTCCTCCCGCCGCTGCCCCCCCCCCCCAGCCTTCCCCACCCAACTCACCCCTCATTCCCTCCTCCGAAAAGGTAAGGCCTCCCATGGAGAGTCAGTAGAGTCTGGTACATTCAGTTGAGGCAGGACCAAGCCCCTCTCCCTGCTTCAAGGCTGTGCAAGGTGTCCAAACATAGGAAGTGGGCTCTGAAATGCCACCTCATGCACCAGAGATAGATTCTGATCCTACTGCCAGGGACCTCTCAAACAGACCAAGTTATATAACTGCAGAGGCCCTAGTCCAGTCCTGTGGAGGCTCCACAGCTGTTGGTCTAAATTTCATGAGTTCCTACTAGTTTGGTTTGGTTGTCTCTGTAGGTTTCCCCATCATGATCTTGATGCCTCTTGCTCATAGAATCCCTCTTCCCTCTCTTCCGCTGGACTCCTGGAGCTCAGCCTGGTGTTTGGATGTGGATCTCTGCATCTGCTTCCATCAGTTACTAGAGAAAGGCTCTATTATGACAGTTAGGGTATTCACCAATCTGATTACTAGGGTAAGCCAGCTCAGGCATCCCCTCCACCATTGCTAGTAGTCTAAGCTGAGGTCATTCTTGTGGATTCCTGGGAACTTCTCTAGCACCTGGTTTCTCCTTATCCCTGTGATGTCTCCTTCTATCAAGGTATCACTTTCATTGCTCTTCTGCCCCGTCCCTGTTCCAGCTCAACCATCCCATTCCCTTATGTTCTCATCCCCTACCCTCTATTGCCCGCCCTCACCCCCAGTTTATCCAGGAGATCTCATCTATTTCTGTAGATGAAGTTTTTCTGTGTCCTGCCCGGTCCGCAGTCAGGACAAATCTTTCTCACTGCCAGTCCCGCAGCTGCTCTGACCCAAGTAAACTCATAGAGGCTTATATGAATTAAAACTGCTCAGCCATTAGCTCAGGCCTACCACTGATGAGCTCTGACACTTAAACTCAGCCCATTTCTGCTAATCTATATGTTGCTACATCTTTCGTGGCTTTGCCTGTGTGTCATTACATGCTGCTCCCTGGACAGCAGGTTGGCATCTCCAGACTCAGCCGTCCTCTTCCCAGAATTCTCCTTGTCTGCTTATCCTGCCTATACTTCCTGCCTGGCTACTGGCCAATCAGTGTTTTATTAAACTAGTGTACAGAAGCATTATTCCACAGCATATTTACCCTTCCCAGGGTAATCCATGTATCCCTCTTTGGGTTCTCCTTGATAGCCAGATTCTCTAGAGCTGTGGGTTGTAGTCTGGTTATCCTTTGCTTTACATCTCCACTTTTTTTATTCTTTTCTCATGCATTAATCCTGACCACAATTTCCCTGCCATCCACTGCTCCCAGTCCCTCTCCCCACTTCCTCTCTCCCCCAGATCCACTCTTCTTCTGTTTCCCTTCAGAGAAAAAAGCAGGCCTCCCAGGGATATCAACCAGACATGGCGTAAGTTACAATAAGACTAGGCACAAGCCCTCATATTAAGGCTGGACAAGGCAACCCAATAGAAGGAAAAAGGTCCCAAGCACAGGCAAAAAAGACAGCCCCCACTCCCACTGTTAGGAGTCCCATAAGAACATCAACCTGCACAACCATAATGTAGATGCAGAGGACCTAGCTCAGACCCATACAGGGCCCATGTTTGTCACTTCAGTCTCTGTGAGCTTCTGTGAGTCCTGCTTAGTTGATTCTGTGGACCATGTTCTGGTGCCCTCAATTTCTCTGGCTCCTACACTCTTTCCTCCCTTTCTTCTTCTGCCTGTTTGGTTGTGGATCTCTGCATCTGCTCTCTTCAGTTGCTGGATGATGCCTCTCTGATGACAATTGGGCTAGGTGTCATATAGCAGAATATCATTAGGAATCATTTCATTTACTTTTTTTTCTTTGCCAGTCATGTCTGGTTCTGACCTGCATCTGTGGACTGTCATGCCCCTCATTCTTAGCCTTCCAGGCAGTATCAGGAGTTGGGTTTCCCTCCTGGCATGGGCCTCACTCCCTCAAGTTCTGTGCCACCATTAAGCCAGCACATCTTGCAGATAAGACAGTTTGTAAGTCTAAGGATTTGTGGCTGGGTTGGTGTCCCATTCCCACTGCTGAGAGCTTGGCCTGGTTATAGAAGATAGCCATTTCAGTTTCCATATCCCTCATTACTAGGAGGCTTCACAAGGTCACTCTCATAGATTCCAGGGAGCTTCCACTGTATTGGGTTTCTACTTTGTACCCCAAGTGACCCCCAATGCCAGGCATCTCTTCCAACACTTGATCTCTCCATCCCACCCACCCCCAGTCCACCCACAAAATCTATTCTATTTCCCCTTTCCAGGGAGATCCATGTGTCCACCTTGAGCCCTCCTTGTTACTGAGTCTCTCAGGTTCTGTGGATTGTAACATGATTATCCTTTAATTAACAGCTAATGACCACTTATAAGTGAGTACATACCATGTTTGTCTTTCTGGATCTCGATTACCTCACTCAGGATGATTTTTTTTTCTAGTTCCATCCATTCACCTGCAAATTTCATGATGTCATTGTTTTTAACAGCTGAGTAATACTCCACTGTGTAAATGTATCACATTTTCTTTATCCATTCTTTGGTTGAGGGGCATCTAGGTTGTTTCCAGGTTCTGGCTATTACAAATAGTGCTGTTATGAACATAGTTGAGCAAGTGTCCTTGTGGTAGGATAGAACATCCTTTGGGTATTGGGTATATGCCCAAGAATGGTATTGCTGGATCTTGAGGTGGATAGATTTCCAAACTTCTGAGAAACTGATTTCCATACTGATTTCCAAAGGGCCTGTACAAGTTTGCATTCCCACTAACAGTGGAGGAGTGTTCTCCTTGATCCACATCCTCTCCAGCATGAGCTGTCACTTTTGTTTTTGGTCTTAGCCATTCTGACAGGTGTAAGACAGAATCTCAAAGTCATTTTGATTTGCATTTCCCTGATGGCTAAGGATGTTGTGTAACATGAATCTTAAAAGGTCTTATTAATAAAAACAAACCTGGAGTCAGGTATTGGGGTGAACGCTGAAAGATCAGAGAAACAGAACAAGCCACAGCTATCCTCACCTCTATAACTTCTCAGCTGATCCTGTTTCCTCAAACTAGAAGCCTCTGAGTCCTCATCTGAATGTATCTCAGATAAACTGCTGCTGAAAGCCTAAAAGCTTAAAAAGATCTCTAGTTCCTGGTCCTCATGCCTTATATACCTTTCTGCTTCCTGCCATCACTTCCTGGAATTAAAGGCGTGTGTCTTTCCCAAGCAAGATATGAGATCTCAAGTCCTGGGATTAAAGGTGTGTGCCACCATGACTGGCTTCTATGTCTATCTAGTGGCTGTTCAGTTCTCTGACCCCAGATAAGTTTATTAGGGTGCACAATATATCAAACACAATGTTGAAAACTTCTTTAAGTGTTTCTCAGGCATTTGAGATTACTCTGTTGAGAATTCTCTGTTTAGATCTGTACTCCATTTTTAATTGGATTATTTAGTTTGGTGATACCTAGTTTCTTTCTTTATATATTTTAGATATTAAACCTCTATCAGATATAGAGTTGATGAATATCTTTGTCAATTCTGTATTCTGTCATGTTGCCCTGCTGATGGCGTCCTTTGCCTTATAGAAGCTTATCAGTTTCATGAGGTCCCATTGATTAATTGTTGATCTTAGTGTCTGCACTATGTTCTGTTCAGGAAGCTGTCTCCTGTGACACTGCATTCAAGGTTCTTCCCCCACTTTCTCTTCTATCAGGTTCAGTGTATCTTTTTTTATTAAGAATTTTTTATTCATTTTACATACCAATCACAGATCCTGCTCTTCCCTACTCCTGCCCTTTCAGCCTCCCCCCCCC
>CABHPQ010070281.1:0-30151 GCA_902168405.1 Peromyscus aztecus
TGGCAGAACTGTATGTGTTTTATATATATAGGAAGTTCCCTATTTCTGATGATTTCTTGCAATTGTATGAATAATGAAGTTAATTCTGTATTATCAGGAATAAATTCAGCAGTTTCAATATGTAAAACAACTCTCCCTGCATATTGAGAGTCAGTGACTATATTGAGGGGTTCTGTGAAGTCCCTCAGTACCATAAGAATGGCACACAATTCTGCCTTTTGTACAGAGTTGTATGGACTTTGTACCACTTTACTTAAGTCTCCTGATTTGTATCCTGCTTTCCTTGATTTATTTGCATCAGTATAGAATGTGAGGACTCCAGAAATTGGCTTTTGTCATACAATATGAGGAAGGACCCATTCACTCTTCTTTATGAATTCTATTCTCTTGCTTTTGGGATAATGGTTATTAATCTCTCCCAAAAAGTTACTGCAGGCTCTCTGCCAGTATTCATTATCTATCCATAGTGATGAAATTTCCTCATTAGTTAAAGGTACTACAATTTCTGATGGGTCCATTCCTATCAACTGTTGAAGTCTTAATTTACCTTTTTTAATCAAATCAGAGATCTTTTCTATATAAGTCTTTAATTTCTAATTTGGTTTACGTGGTAGGTATATCCATTCCAATATGATATCTTCCCTCTGCATCAAAATACCTGTGGGGGAATGTCTGGAGGGGAATATGACAAGTTCTGGATCCACTCGATCCACATGTGCTTCTCAAATTGTCTTTTCTACTAGAACCAATTCCTTCTCAGCTTCAGCTGATAATTCTCTTGGACTATTTAATTCTTTGTCCCCTTCTAGAGTATTAGCCAAATTTTGTAGTGCATCTTTGGGTATTCCCATGATACCCAGTAAGTTGGAAATGCTTCCTAACAACTTTTGAAAATCATTAAGAGTCTTCAATCGATCGCTCCTTAGTTGTACCTTTTGGGGTCTAATTGTTTGTGGCTCTATCTTATATCCTAAGTAATTAATAGAATCTCCTCTTTGTATTTTTTCAGGAGCAATTTGCAGGCCCCAGCAAGGCAAAACTTTTTTTTACTTCTTCAAACATGCTTTCTAATGTGTCTAACTTTGGATCAGCTAATAGGATATCATCCATATAGTAATAAATTATGGATTGTGGAAACTACACACAAATTATCTCCAATGGGTTTTGCACAAAGTATTGGCACAAGGTAGGGCTGTTTAACATTCCCTGTGGAAGGACCTTCCATTGATATCTCTTGACTGGCTGGGAATTGTTATAATTGGGTACTGTGAAGGCAAATTTTTCTCTATCATTTTCTTGTAAGGGTATGGTAAAGAAACAGTCTTTTAAGTCAATAACTATTACAGGCCATTCTTTGGGTAGCAGAGAGGGCAAGGGCATTCCAGTCTGTAGGGAGCCCATTGACTGAATTACTTTATTAATAGCTCTCAGATCTGTCAGCATTCTCCAATTACCAGACTTTTTTTTAATAACAAATACAGGAGAATTTCAAGGGCTGGTAGATTCTTCAATGTGTTGAGCATTTAACTGCTCTTGAACCAGCTGTTCTAAAGCTTATATCTTCTCTTTTGTCAAAGGCCATTGTCCAACCCAGACAGGTTTATTAGTTAGCCATTTTAAAGGTAAGGCAGTTGGCACTTCTGAGAGTTCAACAACAGTTGTGCTCTGTTTGTGTACAGCCTGAATGGTTGGTGACTTTTTTTTATAGCTTGTTATGATATTATTCCTAGAAACATGCATTGATCTGTATTCCTTTTCTGAGATTGTAGGAATTTTAATCTGGATGTTCCACTGTTGTAACAGATCTTGGCCCCAAAGATTTACTGCTACATTTACTATATATGGCTTTAGCCTTCCTCTCTGTCCTTCTGTCCCTATGCATTCAACCCATCTCGAACTCTGTTTTATCTGAAATAGGGTTCCAATCCTTAGAAGTTGGACATCTACCTCTTGAAGAGGCCAATTCGGATGCCATGATTTTGGTGTAATTATAGTCACATCCACAGCCAGGCCATTAATTCAAATTCTAAGCTTTGGTCTTTGTTCATTTATAGAAGTCTGCCAAAATATTTGTTTTATTGTGTTCTTTGTAAACTGTGATTCATCCATCAGAGCTGTTTTATCATCCATTGCAGTATCGGTTTTTACATTAGGCATTGGTTTATTCAGTTGTCCTGGAGAGGAATTTCTTCCACAGTGGCTGGGAATGTTCATACCACGTTTGATTTGGGGGCCTGCAAGAGCCCCCTTGAGGCATTTCCCGCCAGTAAAGGGTTGCCTTGTATATCTATTTTTGATCTGCACTCACTGGTTCAGTGTCGGCCTTTGCCACATCTTCTACATAATCCAGGAGGTGGTTGGGGTCTCCTGTTTAGGCTATTCCTAAGAGTATTATTTCTAGGAGTACCCCATGTACAGTTTTTACTTATATAACCTGGTGTACCTCATTTAAAACACCACAGGGCCTGCTTTCACCTCTGGGATTTGTCTCTCCTATCCAAGCCTCTTTACTGTAGTTAAGAGACTCAACACCATTACTATATTGAATCCATTTTTCCAAAGGAGCTGATCTGATCTTTAATGGTGTAAGTATTCTTTTGCATTCTGAATAAGCATTGTCGAATGCCAAGGACTCTCAGTTAATACTTTTCTTAATTCTTCATCTGACACAGCTCTTGTTATAGCTGTGTTCAGCCTTTGTAAAAAATTAGTGAAGGGTTCGTGCAGTCCCTGAAATATCTTTGTGTATACCTCAGTTGGTTTTCCAGGTTCTGCATTTTTTTCCCAAGCATTTAGAGCTGCTGTATGGCATAGGGATATTGTACGCTCATCATAAGTGGCTTGTACATGCCTGTCAGCGAAACATCCCTCACCAAGTATTTGTTCTTGGGAGATCACAAACCTCTGAATTTACCTTGTTGTTCTAAATTTTTTGCCTCTTCTCTCAACCAGCTTTTGCACTGTAACTGCTGGCTATATTCTAGAACAGATGAAATTAACTGATGCCAGTTATCTGGAATGAGTCTATGTGAGGTAGACCACAAATTTAACATCTGTCTTACATATGTGGAGTGTATCCCATATGTAACTACTGCTTCCTTTATATTTTTAAAGTCCCTTGCTGAAATTGGTTGTAATGTATATGTCATATATGGCTTGGGGTGTGTGTCATCTGCTGGCTTCTCATGGGTGATAACAGGATAAGCCATTGTATGAGAGCCATTAGGAGATGTTACAACCTGTATGGTCTTGCCCTTCTGCTTATTAGGTGCCTTGTTATGTTTATTGAGAGTTTCCTCCAGGGCTTACAAATGAGCACCTAGGGTCTGTTCTAGGGAGTAAACCTCCTCTCTTGCAAGGGATTCCAGATTTCTCATGGAATCATGGAAGTTTTTATGTTCTTCTGAAACACATGATTCCATGGACCTTATCTTATCAATTAATGATAATCTTTCTTCCTTATATAGTGTCTGAGTAGCCACAACTTCACTCTGGAGAGTTAGTGTTCTATCCATTAAATATTCATATTTATTATCAATAAAACCAATTTTCAGTACAAGCCTGTTTTGTAAATTCTGGTTAGCAGATTCCAGAGAAAGAATATTTTTATGTAAGTCCTGGTTAGCAGATTCCAGAGAAAGAATATTTTTCTATAATTCTTCATTGCTATCTTTGAAGGCCTGTAAATCCTGGTTAGCAGATTCCAGAGAGAGAATCTTTTTATGTAAACCTTCATTGTTATCTTTGAAAGCCTGTAAATCCTGGTTAGCGGATTTCAGAGAGAGAATCTTTTTATGGAAGCCTTCATTGCTATCTTTTAAAGCCTGTATCAGTCCCAATAATGACTCATCTTTGTTCTTATTATTAAACCAGTGTTTGAACACTGTGTGAATTATTATGATGAATGCCAAAATGGTACAGGCCAGATATACCTTAGGAAGGTCATATATTTCCAGGAAAAATGTCATTCATCTTACAGGCAAAAAGGTTTTTAAATTCTTGTGAGGTAATTTTGTTGGCCATATTACAAGAATTACTCAAAATTTGTTAGTCAATTTTAAGGTGTAAAATTATCAAGTACTTTTACTTGAAATAAGATGCTACTTTGCCTATCTTACCTATCCATGGTTCTGGGGGGTGTAATAGCACTTTTCGGCCATAAGGAGGTGTTGGTATAATGCCAAAGCAGGTCCTGCTGAATGCCTTGGCTGGTGGCAGAGTGAGCACCAGCAGTAGGCAGTTTTTCCTGGACCCCCTAGAGCTTCAGGGTGTGGAGAGTTCCAGGCCACTCTAAGTGCCTTTCTGCCTTTACAGACAATAAGTCTGCCAGCAGGCATGGCTCCAAACCCCCACCAGGGACAGGGGAGAGTGCCCTGTCTATTTTAACTAGGTGAAACTGTGGAAGCCTCAGGCTAGGGCGAGGAGCCTCACTTCTTGTTTTTCCTTGTTTTCCTTAGTGTCTCTTTCTATATCCACTCCTCTTACTGTTACACCTCCCAAAGACCAGAGGCGGACCTGGTTTATGAAATCTAGGTACATATTTTTACACTCTTATTAGTATACCACTAACCAAACTCCAACAAATTCTACCTCTCTCCGTTTTTTTTTTTGTTGTTGTTGTTTTTTTTGTTTTTTGTTTTTTGTTTTTTGTTTTTTTTGCTTTGTCTCAGTAATTCTCCCTTTTCCTCTACTTCCCATCCAAGGACTAATATACTAATTAATAGTCTCACTGAGAATGCTTCATTTTCTTTTATTCTCCTGTCCACTCATGACAAAACAACTAATATATCATTGAACACAGCACCATCAGGAATCCTATTACCTTGCTCCCTAAGCGAATCAGTACTGAATTAGTGTCTGGTTTATAGTCATGTGCTAGTTAATTATTAGAGTAGGTTAACTGCTGGATAGGAACTGTTGCTGCAAACAGTACTCAGGAAGAAGAACAGACTGGACTTAGATTCTGGTGCCTTTAGCACCAGTTTAATAGATGAATTCATGACCACAAATGTATACAACCTAGTCTGCCTCCTGAACACTGCAAACACAAACATTGGAAAAAAAAGTGGCACCTCACAAGAAGAACAGGAATTTAACCAGAAATTCTAACCCCAATGGGGAGATCTCAATGCAGTAACACAAGTAACATGAAAAAACAAAATGAGTTTTTTCTCCCAAAATTACCAACACCATAGCAAGGCCTCTGGTGGGAATGACTTTAATGAACTATCTGGTGCAGAAGTCAGAAGCTTCATAATTGTGATCAAATGACTCAAAGCAGATACAACTATTTTCTAAGACAACACAGATAATTTAATGAAATACGGTGTTGATACACGATTTGAAAGTGAAATTCACTATACCTTCCTCTCAGCATTTCATCGAACCTTCTCCAAAATTGACCACACACTAAGTTACAAAGCAAGTCTCAACAGATACAAGAAAATTGAAATAACCCCCTGTCCTGGATTATCAGACAACCATGGATTAAAGCAGGGATTCACCAACAACAGAAATTCTACAAACCCATGGAAACTGCACAACTCTCTACTGAATGACTGTTGGGTCAAGGAAGAAATAAAGAAAGAAATTAAAGACATCCTAGAATTCATTGAAAAAGGGACACAATGAAAGCTGTGCTAAGAGGAAATTCATAGCACTAAGTGCCTTCATAAAGAAATTGTATCTTTTTTCATTACTGTTGAATGCATATACGTATTTATACGCACACAGGCACACACACACACACACACACACACACACACACACACATTCTCATTGTTTTTAATAGCTGAGTAAGATGGACAATTGCTAAATGGGACCTCATAGAACTGAAAGGCTTCTGTAAGACAAAGGACACAGTCAATAGAACAAAATGGCAGACTACAGAATGGGAAAAGATCTTCCTCAACCCCACAACTGATGGAGGGCTGATCTCCAAAATATATAAATAGCTCAAGAAATCAGACATCAAAATGTCAAATAATCCAATTAAAAAATAGGAGACTGATCTAAACACAGGATTCTCAAAAGAATAATCTCAGTGATCAAGAAATATTAAGGAGATGTTCAACATCCTTAGCCATCAGGGAAATGCAAATCTAAACAACTGAGATTCCATCTTATAGTGTCACAATGGCTCTGATTAAAAACACAAGCAACAGATCATGCTGGAGAGGATCTGGAGTAAAGGGAACACACCTCCTTTGCTGGTGGGACTGCAAAATTGTGCAGCCATTTTGGAAATTAATATGGTGGTTCCCCAGATGTTGGGAAACACTCTACCTCAAGAACCAGCTATACTGCTCCTGGGCATAGACTCAAAAGATATTCCACTGTATCACAAGGACACTTGCTCAGCTATGTCCAGAACTAGACACAACCAAGATACCCTTCAACTGAAGAATGGATAAAGAATTTACACAATGAGTATTACTCAGCTATTGAAATGGTAGGCTATTAATGAGAGACTTTTAAAAGTTTAATGCCCTGTGATTTCCTTTCATAATATCTAAACTACGGTTAAAGTTTAAAAAAATAGTAGTCACTCAGTAAATGGACTCTGATTTGCACACCTGAGTCTCCCTTTGCCAAAGACTTTTCTAGGGTGATTCTCTGAGTTCAGGAGAAAGGGGCCCCTCTTAGGATTTGGCACCTAACTTAGTTGTGCTATATTAAAGAACAGACTCTTCCTCTTTGTATAATTTCTATCAAGAACAAACCCAAGCTGATTTTTCTACTTCTGTGTCTTCCACCTGTCCTCAGCAAAGGTCATTGCCCCCTATTTCTAAAAGGCTACATAAAACATGGTGTACAGAGGGCTTAGGGATTCTTTTAACTTCCATTTTTGCTTGCCTGTCTGTTTGATTTGGCCTATTCACAATGCCTAATGTATTGAATAAAAAATCATTGACATGGTATGTTGATTTCACAGGCAACCATTTTCTGGATAGTCTGGCTTTCCCCAGTGATTTGAGATGAGGCAAACATAGGCTCCTCTATTTCAATCCCTGTTACTAATATTAACTCTCATATCACACAATGAACACACATATGGGTCTATTATGGTAATACATATATATTCATATATGTGTGTATATAGGTAGAATACCGAATGATGATAAATTATTAAAGAGGCAAGGCATTTCACAAGGTTTCAAAAGTGAAGTGTTTCCTTTACTGACCTAGAATAGCACTTGACTGAAAACATATCTTATCAACCTTGAACCACATGTTGTCTACCTTTCTAGTGCATATTGTTTTCAACTTTGTGTTCAGCCTGCTGCTTTAGGTGAACAATTATCACAATACACTCATACATTGTGCTGGCTCAGGGACATAGAAGGGTCAGAAAGAAGAGAGGGAGAATATGGTTTAAGATTAGTCCTGATGCATATGGTCAATATTGTTGCAAGATTGGGTCATGAAAGTTATTCCTGAGGCAAGAGTTATTTCCAGAAAAAGTCATTCCCAGAGGTACTATTCAAAAATCAACACTTTACCTTCAAGCTTGTCATATGTATTTTCAAAAGTATGTGTTTGGGTTACCTCATTATCCAAAGAAGCAAGGAGCATTGTTTTTAAAAGATTTATTTATGTTTATGCTTATGTGTGCATGCATGTATAACATGTCTGTGCATGTGTCCACAGTGGACAGAAGATGGTATGAGGTCCCCCTAAATATGGAGGTTATAAGCCATGTACCACGGGTGCAATAAACCAAACCTGACTTCTCCCCAAGATTGTCAAGCTTCTCTAACATCTGAGCAATCTTTCCATCTCCCAAAAGATTATGTTGATAAAGAGTGTACTTTAAGATTTTATTAAGAACTACAACAAAATTACTGTTTCTTTTAAGTTTTCAGTTTACAATATGTAAAGTTAAGATTTTTGGATTGCTAGGTGTATTAAGTCCTTGACCATATAAGGCAAAATGTTGAAATCCGAGGATCTCAGATGTGAAAAGATGTGTTACAGTCTAGCCTTTATTCCTATATCCTACACAGAGATTCATCCAGTCTTCTAGGGCTTTGGGAATTTGATGACAAATTCTTCAATCCATGGTAGACTTCTGTACAAAACTGTAATCTTAAGATCCACAGGAATATGTAGCTCCATCAAAAACTCAGCATTGGCTATAATGTTTAAATTTAATTCTACCACTGCTTCTGCTGTAAAGAAAAAAAATAAAAGAGGTCAAAACGTTTAAAGAAATTATTGAAAGAAGACTTCAACTCTTTGGGAAGTGTAGCAAGGAATTTTAAAAAGAAAAAGATTGAATTGTGGACATTAATTTCTCCTATGATCAACGAAAACCCTGACTGCTACCAGCATCTGCAAACTTCCATCTGTGGGTGTACTGGGCCCTTTCTACTGCCTTAGCTCTGCCTCAGTCTTGGGGCTTGCCCAGACTCAAAAAAGGAAAGAAGTAGGAATTGTCAGTAGGCCTTGAGAAAGACATGGCAATTACAAGATTGTTAAGTTAAAAAGCCCTTGAGGTCATGCAATGTGGTGATATTATGTTCCCCAAAATATTGTGCACCCTAATAAACTTATCTGGGGTCAGAGAACAGAACAGCCACTAGATATAGAGGCCAGAAAATGGTGGCACACACGCCTTTAATCCTATCACTTAGGAGCAGAGATCCATTCGGATCTCTGTGAGGTTAAAACCACACTGGAAAGAGCCAGGCATGGTGACTCATGCCTTTAAACCCAGGAAGTGAGCCTTTAATCCCAGGAAGTGATGGCAGAAAACAGAAAGGTATATAAGGCATGAGGACCAGGAGCTAGAGCTGGTTAAGTTTTCAGGCTTTTGAGAAGCAGTTCAGCTGAGACCCATTTGAATGAGGATACAGAGGCTTCTGGTCTGAAGAAACAGGATCAGCTGAGGAATTGCGAGTTGAGGAAGCTGTGGCTTGTTCTCTCTCTCTGATCTTCCAGCAGTCACTCCAATACCTGGCCCTGGGTTTGTTTTTATTAATAACAACTTTTAAGATTCATCCTACAATGTGATATAAAACAGTAGAAGAAATATTTCTACATGAGACACAAGAATAGAAAGGACAGGGATATTGGATGGATGTATCTTAGAACATCCTGTGGTGTAGAATCTTTCATAAAGGTCAGGACATAAGAGGATCCTCTCAGGGATTCTTTTTCTAGCATGATAGAATGCAGAGTACAGCAGAGATACATTGAGCATCGGGGCTTTGGAATTATCTTAATTTTTATACATCTGCAATTAGTAATTCCCAATAATGAAGTTAAGTGATATTTTCTTGCACAATGTTCAACACAAATATATTCTAAAGTCCCAAATGCAAAAGCCACTTTTATAAGTCACAATATTAAAGAGAGATACTTATGTTTATTTGTCTTTCGTAGCACATTGTTTTGGTAGGGTCATTTTTTTTCTGTGTGTTATGAGCATAAAACATCAATAACACTAACATAAGATTTTGCTATTAAGTCTTCATTACTTAGTAAGAACTTGTATATAGTATTGTATTCTTACCTGTATGCATTACAGAAAATGCATTTGTTTAAATATGTATTGCCATCGGTCCCACAGACTGGTAAATACTCATTTGGACAAAATTGATGAGGACTAGACATTCCACATATTGTCTGAAAAACACACAAAGATTACAGAAATGTATTAGACAATGAGCTACTGAATAAAATCCTCTTCACTCATAGTATTTAATGTCATACAAAACAGTTTAAATATAATCTGCACATAGATGTGAAGGACATATGAAACATGTGAAAATAATAATCGTATTTTTAGTGTGTAAGCCTCTACAGGTAAGAACACCATAGCTAGTGTAACATGAACATGTAAGGCAGACAACTGACATTATAACATCTGTGATTCCCCATCAGACAATATTCCCTTTATCACCCCCATCACCAAATTGAATCTTTTATTGATTATTCTCTTCTTGTAATTTCTCTGCAACTTACTGCAAATATTTACTATATATTGATATATCAATACATCTGATTTATGTGCATGTTAATAAACACACATATTCAATTTAAGATACTTTGCTAATTTATACCAAGACAGCAATACTATATATTTTGTATGCATGTAACTCAATTTTTACACAACCTCGTGGCATATATATGTCACAGATACACAGATATATTTATATTATAGGGACGATTCAATTATTTTCAAGTTTTACATTTATTTTCAAATGTAACAATCTACCATGTGGCCAGGCGGTGGTAGTGCACACCTTTAATCCCAGCACTCGGGAGACAGAGGCAGAGGATCTCTGTGAGTTCAAGGCCAACCTGGGCTACCAAGTGAGCTCCAGGAAAGGCACAAAGCTACACAGAGAAAGCCTGTCATGAAAAACCAAAAAATAAAAAAAAATTCTACCATGTGAGTATATGGAAGTCAGCATTTTTAATGGTAAGTTAACCGTTGATCTGTTCCCACTGGGCTATATAGATACTGATTATACATATGAATGCCAATGGCTATAATTTGGAATTAAGATACTCATGGTTGCATCTTCTATCAATAATAAGTTGTCTTGCATTTCTGGATTGATGTTTAGGATTTGTGGTAATAAAATATGACATTTTTAATTTTTGAAGAGTTTATTTTCCTTGGTAAAGTTTATATTAAATTGCATCATTTATGAAACAGAAAACTTTACACTTTAAATTCCATATAAAATAATAGTAACTTCCTTCACTCCTGGTAAATGCTGATATTATAGGAAAACTTTCTGAAAACAGAGCAGAGAAGACAGATAAAAATGTATAAAAACAACCTTGTCCACATTTTTATGGTGAGAGGTACCTACATCTAAATTTAGCAGACATTGTTGAAAATTGCCTAGAGCTGTAAGTAATAAATGAGAATTTTGTGACAGTAGTAAAAAATTAACAAAAAAAACATGCTAATGTAAACAATTCTAATTTCTAAATATATATAGCTTGTGAAAAGTAGTACTATATACTACTCTCCTACATAAAAGTATCATGTTCCATTTGTTAATAGATCTGGGTTTATTAACTTTGCATAATTTTTTTCTTTTGTTTTATTTTTGAGACAGGGTTTCTCTGTGTAGCTTTGACACCTTTCCTGGAACTCACTCTCTAGCCAATTTTTAAGTGAAATTGGCCATGTTACAAATGTCTCTAGCCAATTTTTAAGTGAAAGTTAACTTAACTCAAAGTTCAAAATATCTTTCATGTATTCACTTGAGTTGGAAAAAATTAATCAGCTGTAATTTCAAGGTTCCAGGTAATGTTTCACAAGTCCTCACATTGAAGTTCACAGCCAGTCTTGAACTAGCCAGAAGATAAAATACCCCTAACATAAGCTTTGACTTAGAGGGCCTCAGACTGTTAAACAAATTGGGTTTTAAAGAATGGCATATTTAAAGACATTATTCTTTCCTCGACTTTGCATTTACCAATAAAACTTAGTTAGCAATCTGAGGTACAAATTAGCAGAGACTGAAAGTCTACACAGCCTATTCTAATTCTCTGCTCCCTTCAAACTTCTCCAGTGTGGACTAGTTAGCAAAAGCAATCCACAGCTGTAATTTTAGAGACATTTGTAACATGGCCATTTAAAGACTACAACCCCAGTAAGAAAAGCTCATTCATTCTTTTGTGGTTTTTCAGAGATTTTACCTCCCTGAATTTTTTAGAATATGCTAAAGGTTCTCATCCAGGACAGGAAAATGTACTCACCAGAAAAAAAGAAGAAATGACAAGGTGATGTACATAACTCTTAAGACCAACATTTTATGAAAGATACACAAGAAACCTTTGGGTTGTCAGTAAACAGGATACCTTGGACAGCAAATAAAAACAACCAGGGATCAGTCTGACAGTGTTTCTTAATTTGTGAAAACAGTTCCATTCACCCAGATTCCTAAGATAAAATGCTCTTTTATCTGTTTCTAAAACATGATTCAACAAGGTAATCAATATAATAACAGAAGACCACACAGAGATTAAATAGAGATAGATAGAGAGATATAGATATATAGAGAGATGACAAAGTAAAGTGGGAAAATACTAATAGAAGAAATCTGCTAGTATTGTGGGGGGTGAGAGAGTGGGAGGGAGAGAGAGAGAGAGGAGTGAGGAATAGGAGACATATAAATCTCTATTTAAAAAAAAACTCCAATTTCATTATTTTAGAAAGGACACTAACCTGGAGAAACACTCACACAAGGCTGTCTCATGGGAGCCCCACTTGACCTACCTCACACAGAGAGATATTTCATTTAAGGAGAACAGTTCAGAGACTGTGGCAGTTCTGTTAATACCAATGTTCACTTTTATGTCTTCAATCAGAGCCTTCCAGCAAAGTCTCCAGTTTATCTATGAGCTAAGAGGATTGCACAGGGAAGATAAGACAGGGAGGCATTGTGAATTCTCCATGGAGGTTGTAAAGCAGGTCAACAGTGAAGCCTATCAAATCCTTCTCAGTAAATCTTTTCTTGGCTTGAGACATGGGGACAATTTGTCCTCATGAACTCGTAAGTACTAAAAGAATGAAAGTGTTCATTTATTTTAGAAAAGGGAAAATACATAAATCTTTTTTTTCATTTTTCTTTATCCATCAATATCAATGGTCTCAATTCACCAATAAAAAGACACAGGCTAACAGAATGGATACGAAAACAAGATCCATCCATTTGCTGCATACAAGAAACACACCTCAACTTCAAAGACAGACACCACCACCTCAGAATAAAAGGCTGGGAAAAGACTTTTCATTCAAATGGATTTAAGAAGCAAGCTGGTGTAGCTACCCTAATATCTAATAAAATACACTTCAAACTAAAATCAATTGAAAGAGATTGGGAAGGACACTACATATTTATCACAGGGAAAATCCAACAAGATGAAGTCTCAACTCTGAATATTTATGCCCCAAATACAAGGGCACCAACATTCATAAAAGAAACATTAGTAAAGCTTAAATCACACATCAAACCCCATACACTAGTAGTGAGAGTCTCCAACACCCTACTCTCACCAATGTACAGGTCTGCCAGACAGAAACTTTACAGAGAAATAAGGGAACTAACAGACATTATGACTCAAATAGACTTAATACATATCTACAGAATATTCCACCCTAACACAAAAGAATATACCTTCTTTTCAGCACCCCATGGAACCTTCTCCAAAATCGACCACATGCTTGGTCACAAAGCAAATCTCAACAGATAGAAAAAAATTGAAATAACCTCCTGAGTCTTATCAGACCACCAGGGCTTAAAGTTAGATTTCAACAACAACAAAAATTACAGAAAGCCTACAATCTCATGGAAACTGAACAATGCCCAATTGAATCACCAATGGGTCAAGGAAGAAATAAAGAAAGAAATTAAAGATTTCCTAGAATTCAATGAAAACGAGTTTACAACATACCCAAACTTATGGGACACCATGAAAGCAGTGCTAAGAGGAAAATTCATAGCTTTAAATGCCCACGTAAAGAAGTTGGAGAAATATCACACTAGTGACTTCACAGCATAACTGAAAGCTCTAGAACAAGAAGAAGCAAACTCACCCAGGAGAAGCAGAAGCCAGGAAATCATCAAATTGAGGGCTGAAATCAATAAAATAGAAACAAAGAGAACAATATAAAGAATCAATGAAACAAGGAGTTGG
Source organism: Peromyscus aztecus (assembly GCA_902168405.1). Lineage (NCBI taxonomy): Eukaryota > Metazoa > Chordata > Mammalia > Rodentia > Cricetidae > Peromyscus > Peromyscus aztecus. The sequence goes on from CABHPQ010070281.1 coordinate 13,669, forward strand.
TTCTTTGAGAAAATCAACAAGATAAATAAGCCCTTATCCAAATTAACCTAAAAGCAGAGAGAGCGCATCCAAATTAACAAAATCAGAAATGAAAAGGGGGACATAACAATAGACAATGAGGAAATCCAGAGAATCATCAGGTCATACTTCAAAAACCTGTACTCGACAAAATTGGAAAATCTGAAAGAAATGGATGATTTTCTGGATAGCTACCCCATACCAAAGTTAAATCAAGACCAGATAAACTATTTAAATAGACCAATAACCCCTAAGGAAATAGAAATAGTCATTAAAAGTCTCCCAACCAAAAAAAGTCCAGGACCAAATGGTTTTAGTGCAGAATTCTACCCTATTTTTAAAGAAGAGCTAATACCAATACTCTTCAAATTGTTCCACACCATAGAAACAGAAGGACCATAGATCTTTCCAAATGAACTAGTTGTTAGAGGAAAAGAGAATCAATGAGGAAAAATAAGTTGACAACGACATTTAGACATGGACACTGGTTATTAAATGTTTGTACATAAATGTATGGTAGAATCATGGAAACCTTCTAGCAACAGTGAGGACATTGTCGTATGTCAAAGCAGTGATTCGTACGTAGTTAAGAGAAACCTAACATTGCATGGGCAAATGCTCCCAGGTGAGTCTCAGCAGCAGCCTGGTTTAAGGAAACTCCCCGAAACAGAATTCAAAAGGACAGAGCAGAAGAGAACACAGGCTGAGGGGACAGTCGCCCTGTTGAGATTTAATTACTTCTCTGTAGCTGGGAGTTCCTCTCCAGCTCTCGTCAAGCCCCAACAGTCCTGCAGCCAACTTATGAAGTAAACACAGACTCATATTATTTAAACTGTTTGGCCTAATGGCTCAGGCTTCTACCGATCTAGTTCTTACATCTTAAATTAACCCATTTCTATTAATCTATAAGTTGCCGAATGGCTCGCACCTTACCAGTATCTTAACATCTTCTCAGGGCAGTGGCTGGCAGTGTCTCTCTGAATCAGCCTTCCACTTCCCAGAATTCTCCTCTCTCCTTGTCGTGCCTATACTTCCTGCCTGGCTAATAGCCAATCAGTGTTTTATTTATTAACCAATCAGAGAAACACATTTAACATACAGAACATCCCACAGCACTTCTCTCCAACTTTTCTGCAATGATAGACACCGGGAATGGATTCTCACTGGGCCTGTCTTGAGATACACTTTCCTGCTGCTGTGCTTTTGATCAATTGCTTTTTTTTCCCCTAAGTATATCCATAAATAAACAATGACTCGTACTCTGTACTTTATTATATCTAGTACATTAAAAATAGACCATTGCTTAAAGTAAATATAAAAGAAAGAGACTGAGAAATGTATTTCTATCTCTTAGTTTGGGAGTAACCTTGATGTTTTAACTAGAAAATAAAATTTTAATACAATGTATTCTGATTATAATTTCCCCTCCTCATAGATTCTCCCCAACTTCCCCACCCAACTGAATCCACACCCTTTCTTTCTCTCTCTTGTTGAGATACAAACAGGCATCTAAATAAATAATGTTAATAAAATAAAATTAGATTAAATAAAACAAAAGAAGGGAATAAGATCAAAAAAATGAAGAAACAGACAAAAAGAGACAAAGAAACATCTCAAGAAACACACACACATACACATTCGCACACAGAGAAATCCCCAAAAAACACAAAACTGGAAGCTATACTATAAACACAAAGTACATGTAAGGTTAAATAATAAATAAAACCCTGACAAAGCATTATGAGATAAAATTGATTTTCAAAGGAAGAGATATTTAAAATATAGAAGATGGGCATCCATGATCTCCTTCTTAGTGTGTTTGTTGGTGGTATTTAGAAAAGCTACTGATTTTTATAAGTTTATTTTGTATCCTAATGCTAGGCTGAAATGGTTGTTTCTAGTAATGTTCTAGTAGGAGTTTTGAGACTTCTTGTGCATAATATCATACTATGTGCAAATAGGAATAATTTGATTTCTGTTGTACTGACCACACTGCAGGGCAGGACCCACACCTGAGAGGCTTTTCCAACACAAACCAGACTTGCAGAATTGATGAGGTAAGGAAGGATAGAAGGTAGGAAAGGAGGAAAGGAATAAGAGATTGAAGAAATCATGCAGGTGGGTAGGAAAAGAGGTAGAGTGATCTGGGAGGAGTTGGGGGATTAATATGTTCAAAACACATTGCATGAAAATCTCAAAGAATTAAAGACATTTAACTTTATATAAAGAATATCTCATCACTCCCACGGCTACTTCTTCAGTCTTCAAACTGACTTGATCAAGGGCCCAACAAACCTCTTCTGCCATCAGACCCATGAACTCTGTCATGAGACTGGACTTCCTGCTCCAGTACAAACAAAGCAACCCCTATTACAGCTGCAATCTCTAGGCAAATCCTACCAGACAAACTGTAATAGCTGTTCCAGAAGGAATTTGATTAAGGGGCTTCCCAGGGACTGCAGCCAGAGCCACCTTCAGCACCCCAGTGGAGAAAGGCAACACTGCATAAGCTAAGCAGGAGCTCTAAACTGTGGTTTGGGCCCCACACAACCTCCCACTCCTCCAACCCTGTGGGAATGCAGAGACTGCATTAGGACAGAGTTTGTACTGGCTATCTGCAGCTGACAGAGCAGAGCTGTCAAGGAAAGTCTACATGCAGGGGAAGCTGGACTAGTGAAAGTCAGTACAGAGGGTAGCTCAAACCAGGACCAGAGGACTGAAGCAACAGACCAAAGAGACAAAGTGAGATTCAAATGATCACATTTCCTTATATTCCCACACTTCTCTTTCCCCACTACAGCCATTATTTATCTGCCAGTGATTTCATTATCTTACTCTTCACCCAGCTCTCTTCCTCACCAAAACTTGAGGTCAATATAGCAGGCCAATACTGCCCCCTACTACTCATACATTTCTCTCTCACTTCTTGTTTTTTCCTTGTTTTCCTTAGTGTCTCTTTCTATACCCACTCCTCTTACTGCTACACCTCCCAAAGACCAGAGGCTGACCTAGTTTATGACATCTAGGTACATATCTTTACACTCTTTTTAGTATACCACTAACCAAACTCCAACAAATTCTACCTCTCTCCATTTTTTTTTGCTTTGTCTCAGTAATTCTCCCTTTTCCTCTACTTCCCATCCAAGGACTAATATACTAATATACTAATTAATAGTCTCACTGAGAATGCTTCATTTTCTTTTATTCTCCTGTCCACTCATGACAAAACAACTAATATATCATTGAACACAGCACCATCAGGAATTCTTTACCTTCTCCATAAGCTAATCAGTACTGAACTAGTGTCTGGTTTATAGTCATGTGCTAGTTAATTATTAGAGTAGGTTAACTGCTGGATAGGAACTGTTGCTGCAAACAGTACTCAGGAGCAAGAACAGACTGGACTTAGATTCTAGTGCCTTTAGCACCAGTTTAATAGATGAATTCATGACCACAAATGTATACAACCTAGTCTGCCTCCTGAACACTGCAAACACAAACATTGGAAAAAAGAGGCACCTAACAAGAAGAATAGAAATTTAACCAGTAATTCTAACCCCAATGGGGAGGTCTCAATGAAATAACACAAGTAACATTGAAAAACAAAATGAGTTTTTTCTCCCAAAATTACCAACACCATAGCAAGGCCTCTGGTGGGAATGACTTTAATGAACTATCTGGTGCAGAAGTCAGAAGCTTCATAATTGTGATCAAATGACTCCAAGCAGATACAACTATTTTCTAAGACAACACAGATAATTTAATGAAATACGGTGTTGATACACGATTTGAAAGTGAAATTCACTATACCTCCTTCTCAGCATTTCATAGAACCTTCTTCAAAATTGACCACACACTAAGTTACAAAACAAGTCTCAACAGATACAAGAAAATTGAAATAACCCCCTGTCCTGGATTATCAGACAACCGTGGATTAAAGCAGGGTTTCACCAACAACAGAAATCCTACAAACCCATGAAAACTGAACAACTCTCTACTGAATGACTGTTGGGTCAAGGAAGAAATAAAAAAGAAATTAAAGACAACCTAGAATTCAATGAAAATGGGACACAATGAAAGCTGTGCTAAGAGGAAAGTTCATAGCACTAAGTGCCTTCTTAAAGAAATTGTTTCTTTTTCATTACTGTTGAACGCATATATGTATTTATATATATATACACATATGTATATATGTATATGTACATATATATGCCTGCATAAAACCTGCTGAGTCCAAATATTGTTACTTACTTGTATGTTTTCAAGGTTGATCATTTGGTACTGCAGAGCTCTACCTCTCCCACTCTGAGCTTTACTTGGTTGCCTGTGTTCTTGGTGAAGTTTTGAGGCCTTGTGGGCTTTTTCCTGTCCCATTTGGCATACTGCTAAGTGTCATCCTTCAGCTCACATCTGAGCAGTCATGTTGGTGAGATTTTACAAGTATATCTTCTTATGTTATTAAGAGTCATTATCACACAGTAAACTCCCTGACCCTCTGGCTCTTACAATCTCTCTGCCTCCTCTTCCCCAATGTTCCCTGAACCTTAGGTGTGGAGGGGTTTGATAGATACATTCATTGGGACTGGACTCCAAAACTCTGCATTTGACTGGTTGTAGATTTCTGTAATGGTCTCTGAGTTTTGAGAAGAGAAGTTTCCTTGATGTGAGGTGAAGACAATACTTTTAAGAACCAATGCTTATAGACTGTTGTTAGGAATTATAATGTATTGGTAAATTAATAGTTGTAGATTCTCCCCCCAAAACCTGATTTCACTAGCACTGAATATTTAGCTAGGTTTCCAGTACCAGACATGGTATCCTTCCTATTGTATGGGTCTAAAGTACAAGTGGGGAGCATGTGGTTACTGCCAAGCTATGTGCGCCACTACTGCATATAAGGGTTATCATGCATTGTTGGTCATTTGAATGGTTCATAGGTGTCATAGCTGAGTGTGACTCTTGGGTACTTCTCTCCTGTGGAACTTTGCATAGTGCCTTTTGCTACCAGGAAAGCTAGTCCTGAGAAGAAATGTTGTGGTTTGAAAAAAAATTGGTCCTCAAAGAGAATGGCACTTCTAGAAGGTGTAGCCTTGCTGAAGTAGGTGTGATCTTGTTAGTGGAAGCATGTTACTGTGAAGAAGGGATTTGAGGCCTAATACATGCTCAAGCCATGCCAAGTGAGGCACACCACTTCCTCTTGCCTACAAGTCAAGATGTAGGACATTCGCCTACTTCTCGAGCACCACGTCCGCCTGAACTCCACCATGTTACACCATGATGATAATGGACTAACCTCTGAAATTGTAAGCCACCCCAAATAAGTGTTTTCCCTTTTAGGAATTGTTGTGGTCATGATGTCTCTTCACAACAATATAAACCCTAACTAAGACAAGGGGCATTCAGGTCAGTTACAACTCAGGGGCCTCTGGGACCTATTTCTGAAGTGCATGGTGTCTTCAGCAAAAGAGACTTAACTTCCAGCTCTAGCAGGTAACCAAGGACAATAGAAATAGGTTGAAGGTTGTGGGAGTCTCTCAGATAAGTCTGTCCAACAACTCATGTATATATAGATATAGATATATAGATAAATGCTACCTATATATACAATATCTATATAATAAAAATAATACTATACATATTATATGCATATATAAAATGAAGAGCCTTTTATTTTTTAGGTAAATATTAATAGTATGGTTCCTTATGGCCTTTTCAGCCATCCATATTGTTATTTACCCACCTCCCTCCTTCCCCTGTATTTACACCCCTCTCCCTTCACTAATGGATTCCTTCATTTCCCATTTTCCCCAATCAGATTACTTGTATCCTGCTATTATCCTTCATCTTCTTTCTACCTTCTTCTGTTTCTAACTCCCTACTGCTCCTTAAGTAGCATACTCCATTTCTCACTTCCCTGATCACAGTACTTGTACCCTGCTATTCCCCTCTCTTTTGTTACCAAAAAACCCTATCCTAGCAATGATCACATTTTACTTTCCTAGTTTCTGCAGTTTCTACAGACCATGTAGTCACATCTGAAGGTTTGTAGCTAGGAGCCTTCAACCAGAGAGAATATGCAACATTTGTCTTTCTGGGTTTGGGGTATGTAAGGGAGTTAAATACAGAAGAAGGAATTAAAGTAGCACTCAGTATGATACTTCCTTTGTTGTATACATTTACCTGCAAAGTTCATGATTTCATTTTTCTTTAACAAGGAATAAAATTCCATAGTGTATATGTACCACATTTTCATTATCCATTCTTCAGCTGTAGAACATTAGGTTGTTTCCATTTCCTAGCTATTGTGAATAGAGCAGAAATGAGCATGGCTGAGCATGTATTTTTGCAGGATGATTTTCAGTCCTGTGGTGACTATACCAAGGAGTGCTATAAGTGGGTTATGTGATAGATCTAATTTTAGCATCTGGAGAATTCTCCATAGTAACTCTACCAGTTTGTAATCTCCCTAACAGTAAATGAGGGTTCCTCTTTTCCCCCCATGTTTCCTCCAGTATTTGAAATAAGACTCTGATGGCACAGGAAGTGAGATCAACATTGACAACTGGGATCATGAACTAAAAGGCTTCCACACAGCAAAGGTCAAGGTCAGTTCAGTGAAGCAACTGAAAGAATGGGATGACATCATTGCCAACTACATACCTGACAGAGAAGCCTTGGCTAGAACAGAAAAAGAACTTTAAAAACTAAACACAAAGGAATAAACCCAACTTATAAGTGACTATGTAAATGAACAAAGATTAATTGCCAAAAGATGAAATACAACTGTTTAATAATTACTTTTAAAAGTGTCTCACGTTCTTAGCCATCAGAAAATGGAGAGGAAAACTATATTAAGATTCTGTCTCACTCTAGTCACAATGGCCATTATCAGAAACCCAAATGGCAAAAAATGCTGGTGTGAATTCTGGTAAAGGGGATCCTTATACACTGTGTGAGAGTACAAACTAGTTCAGCCACCTTGAAATAATTCTGGAAGATTCTTAAACTAAAAATAGAAATAGATCTGTCATGTAGCCCAGATGTAAAACTCCTGGGATATATTCAGAGGACTTTATATCTAACTACACAGATACATATACATACGTTTTCATTGCCACTTTATTCACAATAGAAAATGGAATTAACCTAGATGTCCCTCAACTAATGAATGGATAATGAATATGGGGCACATATAAACAATGAAATGCAATTGGTCTGTAAAGAAAAATGAAATCATGAAATTTGCGGGTAAAATCGATAAACATAGAGAAACATATATACTCAATGAGGTCTGTTCCAAAGTTTTTAATTTGATGTCTAAATGTTAACAGATACATCTCCAACATGGGTGATGACTCACAAAATCTGTGTTGCAAGAGCTCTCTGAACAGTTTGCAGGCAGCTGATTTTTACAAGAATGAGACCCAGTCCCCAAAAGAAAACTGCCACTGCTACATGTTATTTTTTCTCCTATGAGGGTCCTTAGCTTCAAACTATTTGGTTTGTATGTTTAACATGAAGTACATGTGAAATCAGGAAAAAATAAAATAAATTAACTTTTGTTGGTGGGGATGCATTTGGGAGGGTCATAGTAGAATATAGGTGAAATAAAAATATTAGAGAGTATTGAAGGAAGGAGGGTTCAAACAGGTAGTAAAGTGATAGGAATGAGGAAAAAAAGGGAGCAAAGGGAAGGCTTAACCAAAGTATATAGGTCATGGTCATTGACCTTGGTTGCCTACTAGAATTGGATTATAAAACTGTTGTTGCATACACAAAGTCTTTTTTGTATAACACATATAAATGATGTCTGGGAAAGTAAAGACTTGAAAATTTCTGAAAGGTCCTGTCCATATTTATCGATAAGTAAACCATTGCAAGAGAAGATCTAACAGCCAATGTGCAGAAAGGAGATTTCCTGTATCAGTCAGTGGCCTGCAAATTGTTCAGAGAGATCCTGCAACACAACTTTTCAGAGTCATCACCCATGTTGGACATGCATTGAGACTTCAAACTAAAAAGTTTGGAACAGACCAGGATGGCTCCTCCCTGAGGATTAGCTTTCATCATACCATAAGGCACCATACAATCTTCCAAAGGAATAAGAGAAAAGTCTACCCAGCAATGACACCTATGAGCCATAACCATAAACCTATGTAGTGGCATACATACCTTGGAGGTAACCAAAAACTCTCTAATTGGATTGAAGACCCACTCAACAAGAGGAAAATCAAGCCTGGTATTAAAAAACTAACCAACTACCTGGGAATAAAGAACTCATGGATCTTGAAAGAGAACTTACTGGCACCACTTCATTAAATAGTACAAACCTTATACATGTCTTTATAGCCACAGGTAAGTGTATTCCTCAACCCTTATTTGAAACAGATAGAGATGGTTACAAAAAACCACAACCAATCAAAACTCAGAGTCGTGGATCCCAGTCCCAGTGGATACATCTAAAAAATATTCCCACATATAAGGCTCGGGGAATATTAGAGAAGAAAGGGCAGAAAGATTTTAAGGGCCAGAGAATCAGGAAGTTTTCTGTGAGACTGTGTCTCCTAGTAATATCAGAAGCTTCACTCATAAAGTCTCACCATGACTACCTGAACATGAGCTAAACGAGGTCAAAAATAGACATGCCAAAGTGAACAACACTACACAAAGAAGTATAGGCCACTAAGGAATGCTGAGAGTAGGAGAAATACTTTTCTCCAGGGATGCACACACCAATTCATTATTCATTAGCAACTGGTCAGATATGAAAACATACATATGAGTAACATTATACAGACTAATCATGTTATATTTTAGAATATATAGTTATATACATGGATCTATGTAAGAGGTAATGATAAATGGTCATTAACTTGGAAATGAGAATGAGGGGGGAGATGAGATGATTCATAGGGAAGAAAGGGAGGAGAGAAATCTCAAAAATAGAAGAAAAATTTTAAAAGCTTCTGCATAGCAAAGGAAACTCTCAACAAAATGAAAAAGCAAGTCATAAAAGGAGAAAATATTTATAACCTATGTGCTTGATAAGGAGTTAGTATTCAAGATATGTAAGAATGTGTGTGAAACAATAGGTTAGGGATAGGTCATTTGACCAGTGTCAGAGGGAGAAACAGAAACTGGAACTCTTGTGAACTCTTGGGAAGAATGGAAAGTAAAGCAGTCACAGTGGAAAACAAAATGAAGTTTCCTCAGACTAGAAACCAAAAAGTCCATATGATCAAACAATCCAGAAGAAAAATTTTAGAGAGATATCTACTCTCCCACACTCATTGTGACATAATAATAATAACCAGTATATGAAGATAACCAAGAGAATAAAGTCAACAATTGAATAAATTATATGTTATATAACACATGACAGAATATTTCTCAACTATACAAATAAGGGAACACTGTCATGTGTGAAAACATATATGACCTTAGGTGATATGATTCTAAGTGGGGAAGATGTACAACACTATAAGGTCTCATTCACATATAGACCCTTAAAATTTAATATCACAGAATCAGAGGATGGAATGGTGGTTCCCCAAACCTAGGAGTTATGGGCTTGTGGGCAGCTTTTAATAAAAAGTTATAAATTTCTATCACAAGAGGTAAATGTTTATTTATCCTTTGTAGAACACACGTGGTGATGGATGCATGAATTACTTTATAGTAATCATTACACAATGTCACATAGTCACCAAATTGTCCATCTTGAATATATTCAATCAATATAGTGACAATAAACCAAAACATGTAACAACAAGTGTCGGCACAGATGTAGAGAAAGTAGTATATTCATGCATTACTAAGGAGGTCTTAAAAAGGACAGCCACTTTGAGAAATGGTTGGTACTTCTTGCCTACCATGTGTACTTATCACCCACAAACTCTATCTTTAGGAATTTATAAAGTATCAATACGTTATAAATAAAATCAATTCCATGAATGCATTTGTGTGATAATATTCACAGTAGCAGGGAGATGTCTTTCTGTACACTGTGAATATATGTTTTTCCCATTAGCTAATAAATAAGCTGCTTTGTCCTATGTCAAGGCAGCTTAGAGGCAGGCAGAAAATCCAAGGAGAGATACAGGAAAGAGAAAGGTGGAGTAGGAGAGACAGAAGGCGGCTGCCCAAGGGGTAACATACCAGCGGACCATTAAAGCCATGGATCACGTGGCAAAACATAGATTAATAGAAATGGGTTAATTTAAGATATAAGAGCTAGCTAGCAAGAGGCCTGCAATATTCCATATAAGTGATAATTAATATAAGCCTCTGAGTGATTATTTTATAAGTAACTCAGGACCTCAGGGCCAGGTGGGACATAGGAAAACTTTTAACTACATTTGGCTGCCCAACATGATGGCTCAAGTTTCCACCTAAAAACTGAAAGAACTTAATTAGAGATTGTAAAACGGAGCCAAAAACAGCTTCCTACTTCATGTCTCATGTAGGCCACAAGACACTACAGCATTCGGGCTTGAATATAGAATGGCCTATTCCTGCCTCAGGACACAGAGGTGTCTCCAAGCTGCACAGCACACTGCATGGTGGATTTAGCCTTTACTCATAAAGACAAAAAGTGTTTATGCACCAGCTGCTCGCTACCTGATGGCAGCATACCCCAGAGTTGGCAGGGTAAGCATGATGCTCCTGGGTACCTCTACCATGTTGAAAGCTGAAGTGGGCAGAGTCAGCAGCCAGGGCTGCCACTTCAATCTTAGCCATGCTGCAGTTTGCAATGATAAGAAAAGGATTATAGATAAACATAAGAAAGATTCAGACAGAATAAACCTCTAAATGGTTTACATTATATGTAAAAATGTACATAGGCTTAGAAAAGAGAGGAAAAGGAGGATAGACAATTATATAAAGAAGTAGATAATTTAAAAAGTAAAGACTTTAAAAAGACAGTAAAAGTAATATAAAGAATAAGCCGCCGGGCAGTGGTGGCGCATGCCTTTAATCCCAGCACTCACGAGGCAGAGCCAGGCGGATCTCTGTGAGTTCAAGGCCAGCCTGGTCTACAGAGCTAGTCCAGGACAGGCTCCAAAGTTACAGAGAAACCCTGTCTCAGAAAAACGGGAAAAAAAAAAAGAATAAGCCATGTAAAATGGAAATCACACAGGGAGTCTAGATTATATTGTCTTTGGTATTTTTAACTGCAGAAAGACATTTGATTGTAAAGGCTGCTTAGTTAAATATATATATATAAATTTTAAAGGTATCTTGACTTCAAATTTTGTGTCTTTTGAAAAGAGGTTCTGCTTTTGTTTCCACAGAAGATGAGAACCTGTGGATTTCTTCCAGGCTAATATGGTTTGATCAACCAAGACTCCCTGAAAGGTTCCAGTGACACCATGGCATGGATGATCCAATATCCTTAATCAGCTTCAAAGCAACTGACTACTACAACCAAGATTTAACTATAATTCTTAATTTTCTCAGGATCCCCATAAGATTGCAAGCACCCCCCAATCACCAGGAAGTGGTATGAGAAGCTATGCCCAAACTCCCAAAATATTGTTTATGAATATTTATTTTATTTAAAAGATGTTGATTGTAAAGGCAATCTCTTTCTAAAGAAGAAAAGAGGATATTATAGATATGATAGCATGAAATGGTACATTATTAAACCTACTTTTAAAGAGCAACAACTTGTTTAAAATGTTTTATATTGCTATAGATATTAGTTTATTACAAATTTAAAGTTGATTTTGTTATACTATATATATTCCTACTCTTGTTTAAGGTATTATGTTTATACAACTCATTTAAGATTGTAATATATAATTAAGAAATTCAGATTAATAGTTACCTAGGATAACCAAATTTATAGTCGTGTTGGTTAAGATTTTAGGTATATAAAGGTATATTTCAATAAGGTAGGTAATCTTCAAACACTTCAAAGACCTAAAAAATATGACATTTAAAATATTTTAAGAACTTAGACTTAAGAAATGTTTTAAGAACTTAGACTAGACAATGAGACACGTCATTGCTGCTCCTGACAGCACCAATTGCTTCAAAGAAGATGATGGGCATGGAGTTTGATTTCTTTATGGCAAAAGTTAGCCATTTGGACAAGAAACTGTTCTTGCCTTGACAGCTTGACAAAATGTTGTATTGACTGGACATGCAGGACCCATGAAAAAATGACCACTGCATTTTTCCAAACCAAGGTGAGATGGTCCTTCAGGTTCCTGCTTCACAAAGGAGACTGCCAGACATCCTGCAGGACACAAGGAGAAACAACTGAGAGACTCTAGGCCTATAGGCTGAATGGATGCCCCAAAGTTGCAGAGGAACTTTGGGTGACTGCCCAGGCAGTCAGCTGTCTCTGTCATTTCCAGAATTTTGAAAGTTGCTTACAAAGCACCTCTTGTTTACTTAGGTTATATTATATCATTTGGGGGTCTTTGATGGAGTTGAAGACTAGATAGTTATAATTATAATTTTCCTTAGTCATGATAAAATATAAATTAGATATAAAACTTTAGACTCACAAATATAGGATAGATGATAGAATATTTTCTTTAATTTTGCCAAGTGCAAACAGACAAGATATTGTAACTGTAATTCTTGCTTGATAACTGTTTGTTGTACATAATTTTACTATATTAAAGCTAAAACCTTCCTTTTTGATTAGATACGGGAAATGCTGGGGGACATCTTTCTGTATGATGTGAATATATGTTGTTCCCATTGGTTAATAAATAAGCTGCTTTGGCCTATGCCAAGGAAGCTTAAAGGCAAGTGGGAAATCCAAGGAGAAACACAGGAAAGGAAAAGGTGGAATGAGAGAGAACCAGCCTGTCATCCAAGGAGCAACATGTCAGCAGACCAGTAAAGCCATGGAACATGGGGCAAAACATAGATAAATAGAAATTACTTAATTTAAGATATAAGAACTAACTAACAAGAGGCCTGCCATAGGCCATACAGTTGGTAATTAATATAAGCCTCTGAGTGATTATTTTATAAGGGGCTATGGAACATCGGGGTCAGGCAGGACACAGGAAAACTTACAGCCACAATTAATAATAATAGTTAAATATCAAAACAGCCCAGATGTCCGTCAAGTGATGAATGCATTCTAAAAAGTTAATTATCAATTCAAGAAAGGATATCATACATTATTTTAAAATATAATTCACAATGTGGCTGACCCCCCCCCAAAAAAAAGAATAATCCTCAATGAAGGAAGTAGATACAAATATAATTTTGCTTTTGCATAATCCTAATTGTACAAAATACCCAGAAAGGTAATTAAATGGGCAAAGAACATACAGCCTAGACGCAAGCCTGGGAAGGGGTGACCACAAACAGATATAAGATATTTTAGAATGATGTAAATGGCCTATAAGGAGTTGTGCTAATAGCTATATATTTATGTTTATTTACTAAGAACAAATCATTGAATCATATACTTTGTCCAGCTCCATCATATAAATATCACAATGACACTTGCAATTTTTGTAATAAATTAGCATTTTTTAATTAAAATTCTTTTTCTTGCTAGATGTTAGGCCATATATATGTATGTATATATCTATATATCTATGTGCATATATATATACATATGCACATTTACATATATGTGTGTGTTTTACAACCCAACCACTATTTTCTCTCCTTCTTCTCCTCCCAGCCCCTCCCTTCATCTCCCCTTTACCCTTGTATCCACTCACACTCTCTTTATATTCAGAGGAGTACAAGACTCCAATGAATATCATCCAAACATGAAACATCAAGTTCAAGGCTGGATGAGGCAAACCAGTGTAGGGCCCTGGCCCCCCAATTTGACCTTGATGGCCTCCTTATGCTAATTCGCTGCCGGTTTCCACCCTCCTGAATGCTTAAGGGAAGTTCCTTGTTTATGTATCCTGCATTATGGGCGTTAACAGCTTAGATGCAAGATTGTAAACATCAGTATCGAACTTCTGCCCTCTGGGATTCTCCCATTGTGCTGTAAGTCTGTATTTAAAGTTTCCTCCCTCCTTCAATAAACGGCATTCAGCATTCTGCTGAGACGAATGACCCACTGTCTCTTATGGTGATATTTTCTTTTGTACTAAAATGTTATTTGTATGTTAATAAATAAAATTGCCTGGGGGTCAGAGCTATTAGCAAGCCATAGGAAAGCTGCGCAGTGGTGGTACCTTTAGTCCCAGCACTTCGTAGGCAGAGCTAGGTAAGTCTCTGTGTGTTCACGGATACAGCCAGCATTGGATACTCATGCCTTTAATCTCAATACCAACCATAGAAGACCTGGAGGTCTGTACAGACAGGCAGTGATGAGGCAGTCATGTGGTTGGGTTTACAACCAATGAGAAGGCAGAACCAAAAGTCTTTATAAAGACTTTTAACACAGGAAGTATCTCTCCTTCGGAGAGGTAGGACCACCGCAGGAGGAAGGGTAAGGTTTTAGCTCTTAGCTCTGACCTCTTGGCTTTCTTCTTTGCATTGGTTCTGTGTTTCTTGTTTAATAAGACAGTTGGTTACATCTACAGTCTCTTGTCTCTGTTTTTTGATCCACAGCCCCTCGCTAGGACATAGTGAATGGGTGGTGGTAGCACGGGCGTTATTGCTACAAACCAGTATGAATATAAGGGTCCTTTTTTTTTTTTTTTTTTTTTTTTTTTTTTTTTTTTTTTTTTTTTTTCAACGGTAACATATATTAAAGACGGCCAAGGTCAGTCCCATGCATGCTCCTTGGTTGTCAATACAGTCTCTATGAGCCCCTATAAACCCAATGTTGTTGAATCTGTGGGTTTTTCTTGAGTTGTCCTCGACCCATCTGGCTCCTATAATCCTTTCTCCCCCTCTTCTGCAAGATTCCCAAGGTCTGCCTAATAGTTTGGCTGTGGGCCTCTACATCTGTTTTCATTGGCTGATGAGTGAGGCCTCTCTGATGGCACCAATTTACAAGTAGAGCGAGCATAGTATCAATAGGAATCATTTCATTTTTGTTTCCAGTGTCGTTTGGTTCAATCCTAGGTCTCCGGACTTTCCGGCCTCTGGTTCCTGAACCTCCAGGCAGTGTCAGTTGTGAGCTCCCTCTCCTGGCATGGGTCTGGAGCTGGACCAGTCATTGGTTGGCCACTCCCACAATTTCTGTGCTGCCTATGCCCCAACACATCTTGTAGGTAGGAAAAATTGTAGGCGAAGGGTTATGTGGCTGGGTTGATGTCCCAGTCCCTAAACTGGAAATCTTCCCTGTTTACAGGAGATAGCCAGTTCAGGGTCTGTATTCCCCATACCTAAAAGTCTGAGCTAAGGGAATCACCTTTGTAGATAACTGGGAGTTTCCATTGCACTAGGTTTTTAGCTCATTCCCGAGATGCACCCAATTCCATTTGACTCTCCCAGTACACTTTCCCTTCATATCCCTCAACCTGTTCCAATCCACCCCACTCCTCCTCCAACCTAGATGTCTATTCTATTGGCTTTTTCCAGGGATTTCCATTGTCCTCCTTTGAGCTCTAATTGTTAGTTAGCCTCTGTGGGTTTGTGGGTTATCCTTTACTTTACAGCTAATATCCAATTATAAGTAACTACATACCATGTTTATATTTCTAGGTCTAGATTACCTCATTGAAGATAACCTTTTCTATTTCCATCCAATTGCTTGCAAATTTCATTATGTCATTGTTTTTAATAGCTGAATATGATTGACAATTACTCAATGGGACCTCATTGAACTAAAAAAACTTCTGAGAGTCAAAGGACACAGTCAATAGGACAAAATGGCAGACTACAGAATGGGAAAAGATCTTTCTCAACCCCACATCTGACAGAGGGCTAATCTACAAAATATATAAAGAGCTCAAGAAACCAGACATCAAAATGCAAAATAATCCAATTAAAAAATAGGGGACAGATCTAAACGGAGAATTCTCAAGAGGAGAATCTAAAATGGCCAAGAAACATTTAAGGAGATGTTCAAAATCATTAGACCTCAGGGAAATGCAAATCAAAACAACTGAGATTCCATCTTACAGTTTCAGAATGGCTATGATTAAAAATACAAGCAACAGATCATCCTGGAGAGGATCTGGAGCAAAGGGAACACTCCTCCTTTGCTGGTGGGAATGCAAACTTGTACAGACCCTTTGGATATCAATATGGTGGTTCCTCAGAATTTGGAGAAACATTCTACCTCAAGAACCAGCTATATCACTCCTGAGCATACACCCAAAGGATACTCCACTATACCACAAGGACATTTGCTCAGCTGTGTTCATAGCAGCTTTATTCGTAATAACCAGAACTGGAAACAACCAAGATGTCCCTCAACTGAAGAATGGATAAAGAAATTATGTTACATTTACACAATGAGTATTACTCAGCTATTAAAATGGTAGGCTTTTAATGGCAGGCTTTTAAAAGTTTAATGCCCTGTGATTCACTTTCATAATATCTAAACTATGGTTTAAGTTAAAAAAAAAAA